>JAAAKL020009142.1:0-15323 GCA_010016065.2 Carybdea cf. marsupialis auct. non (Linnaeus, 1758)
ACAGTAAACGACTTGATTTGATAGTTTACAACGTATCTTGGTTTTACTTAATATCCACAAGATACATAGATACATACATAATTATATATATATATATAAATACAAATATATATATATATATCAATACATACATATATTCATACATACATACATACATGCATACACATATACATACATAGAAACGTAAGTAAATCCAAACATACATACATACATGCATACATACATACATACATACATACATTCATACATACTGCAATAACATCCTTTCGATCTTTCGATCTCAACACAAATTTCATGGGGGGAGTCACAACTGGGCAACTATATTGTTGCGTGTGAGTTCAGGGTACGTGTCATGATCAGCTGAGTATAATCGACATGTTCTTCTCACATCACCCTACAAATTAAACCGTAACAGCTTTCGACGTACCTTACTGTTACCACTATATTGAAACGACGGCTAAGTACCACCACATAAGTAAACATAAACAAAAATACGCATGGCAATTTCTTACCTTGCCTGTATCAGATCTACCACATCCTTGTACTTCTTTCCACCAATCAAGAAGCCGTTGACGGAGACAATACGGTCACCTGATACGGAAAGGATACTGGATTGATCCTTGCCACAAAATAGTAACTTGCAAAAAAGTTCCGGCTTACAAGAGCTCATGATATTGCTATGAGATCGTCACCCCAACTCGATAACGTTACAACTGTCTTAACAAAAAGCAACCAATCGCTATTCGTAGTGAGCGGCTAAGAACCGACGGTGCCCTAAACAGCTTAATCAAGTTGAGTGCGAATATGTGTCAGATACAATGTATAAAAGTATGATCTCACAGTGATGCTGAACCGGGCCATACAAAACGTGATATGTACGGGTAGCCGAAGTCCTAGGAGCCGCCGCCCAATACATTCTTCCGATTGATGCTGCCGTTATCAAAATCCTATAGTAGAGGCTATCCTAACAGTTACCGGGCAACCGAACTTCTCTCAGTTGGAGCTTTACTGCAAGAAAAAACCCTCCCCACTTCTCGTGAAGACGTTACGACAGCAATCATTCGGTTGATGACAACACCTTAATCGTGATGCTGCAATGAGATTTCCGTAACGCAACACAAACTTTATCTTGGATACCTCAACGGATATCTCTCTGATGTTATCTAAATAGCAATCCAGTCCATTTCCTATGTGGTAAGTATTATCTACACTTTATAGTTCATTACTCCCTATAAATTTGAACAATGGAAATTATCGAGTGTTAAAGTATCCAACAATTATGAAGAAATAACAGATTAGTTGACTCTCCTTGAGACATTCCAACTGAGTACACATCATAGAAAAGCTCCATAGACGTTACGAGATCAATCGCATGCAATGATTTGCATAAAAATACGGCGTTACAGAATCATAGTACGGCAATTGTCTTTCTATATTAGCTACAGCTCTGATTACTACAAGAGGACATATCTACTTGGCTCACAGTCCAGTCTTTAATCTAAAAGAAACTGAGGGATACTTACTCTGTTATTGTCACAATCCGACCTGACCATGCAAGGGATGTTAACCCGACTAACAGATTTTCTGTAACCTTTCTCACGGGGTTACAAATAACTGAAATAGTTTCAAGGAATAAGAAAACCTGATGCAGATATGAATTGGTGGTCAGAGACACACGAGGAGGGGAGTAGCCAAAATAAATACGACGAAGCTGTGGGAAACATAACAATGGCGTACGACGATTGCAAAACTGATTGAGTATGAAAAATCCGGGGGAAGAAAGGCTCTGCTCTATATCTAAGTCACAGAAAAACGGAATTAAGAAGGCATAAATATTCTGTATAGCAAGGGTGGCAATGGAATTTGGCATAGAGAAGAAAGGAGTTGAATAGTGGTACAGAACCTGCTAGTTTTGTTAAGAAACACATTTATATTTATAAACGTTTTCGCCCGACACTGGTCACAGCAATCGTCTGCAGTAAAGGTAGAATAATGTCGCCTACAATTTACAGGAAATGTGATAATTTGAGCAAGTTGTTGCAAATAACACTTGTGTGAGTGGCACAATTTCGGTCACTTATGTTACTGAAAATTAGTAAGTTGTAAATGAATTCTTTTTGCCGACAAAATACTGGCTTCTTTGTTTCGATAAATGTAACTTTCAGTGCAGTGAAGTTTTGAATCTACCACTGGGTGATGCTTCGCCGAAGTACAAGGTTGCTAGAATGGGCTAAAAAGAGAGGGAAAGTTATGGATCCACACGTAAAGACGTCGCTTGAAAAGTGGGGCAAAAATGATCCAGCCTTACGGGTATTTAACTGCGTAAACAACGACTCAGAAATAAACAAAAAAATACAATGCTGATGATACTGTACCTTCTGTTAAGCCTGCAAAATCCGCTGGTCCACCTGGTACAATATTCTTTACAAAAAAGGTATCTAACGGCTCCGGCCGCAGGTCCTCTTCATCTTGAGCATCAAATTCACTCCAACAAGACTCAAAATCGCCTTCCTAAAACGACAGTATTATATCAGGGTCAGGCTTTAGGAAACTTATGCAATAATTGTCGTCTTGGACATTTAATGTCAAATAGGGAAGTCGACAAAAATTTCGTCCGGAATAGCAAATGTGACACCACCCGTTAAGCTTCTTGTGATCGAAAGAGCAATATCACATTTCCTCCAATAAACGCCACCCTCTGATAAACGCCGCACGTCCAGCCGAACTATTGAAATAAACGCGATGATGATGATGATGATGATGATGATGATGATGACGACGATGATGATGATGATGATGATGATGATGATGATGATGATGATGATGATGATGATGATGGTGATGATGATTACTACAGAACAGAAAAGAAGACAAGTCCCTTTGGCCACGCGCCTCCACATTTGACACATAATTAACAACAAAAAATCAGTGAAGAAATTTTTTTCTGTTCTTTAAGACACTGTACACTGATGGGCTACATTAAATATATAGTTAACTTTCATCCTTTTCAAGGTAAACAACAATTTACGTTGTCAACAAGATCCCCTAAACATTCCCTAACCTATACACATTCCTGTTCCACAACGGGTCTGACCTTTCTTCTCTCGGGGTAATATAACCTTTACCCTTTATTCCATTCTATGATCATATATTCTCTAATATCTATTTGAGGGTCACATGAATTGACTCGATTTGTGGCAACTCAAATCTATCGGTCTGATTCGCCGTCATTTGTATTTCAAATCTGGCAGTTTGTTAAGCATTCTTCCATTGCTACTTGCTGCCCTGGACATTCTACACCCTAACCGTTTGTAGACATGATCTGAACTGGCTGTAAACATGACCTTTCTATTGCTCTCTATCGTTCAAACAAATTTTCTGGATCAGTACTCAGATTCTACGTGATTCAGACAGGTTTACTCGTGCTTTAAAACCCTTATCATTGTAAGTAATTTATTATTATATCCCTTTTACCAAAATGTTCAAAGATCAAGTAAACATGTCTAAGCACTCTTTCCAGCCCTATGCCTCAACGCGTTGAACCCCGATGATAATTGATGACATCTGACAGGCATACAATCCAGACCCTTGAATCTCCACATTTTCACAAACGAACACTATACAAATTTGTCAGCGTTTTCCAGGGGAGAGGGGGTGTCCCCGAGGCTCTACCCTTGTCAGACGCCAACTGATAGAAACAATGGCATCGTCTTTCCACAGATAGTGCCCTACATTTTTACTAATCAATGGGGGGATTAAAGGAGGGAACCCAGCTGCACCCTCTACTACCCCTTTCATTGGGAGGGCATCCTGGCTTAAAACCGCATTAGCGTTATCAGACAGTGCATGACTGGTGGTATACAATTTATAACCCAGCAAGAAACGTCAGATCTCGGTTCAATGCAACTGGCCGGCAACAATCGAGTTGTAGCTCATTCTATCCGCAAACAGCGGAAACGATACCATCCTGCGCACAGCATCTTTAGGTACCTGGTCAATAAACTGTTTATCATAATCTCACTTCCGGTGCTTAAATGAAGAAAGAGATCACGTCTTTCTGGCTCAGCATTCTCGTCTGAACTCATTCAAAACGTTTACTCTAAAAAACTATCACCTGCTGACAGTAGTTGTCCACCAAACATAAAACCCCGTCGACTTGATGATCTGGCATCAGGAACACATAATGTAACTCAACAAAAACACAGCTTCCTCAGATCCTATATACGATTACTCGTTTCAAGGAATAAAAATCAACATTCAGTATACAAGGTCTCGTAAATGCTAACCTGCAGTGTTTTGGGTACATTGGCATGAAAATAATTAATATCAGACGCTATTGACTAAATACTTATACATCAAAAGCTGTAATACCTCACCGAAATGTCAAGAAAGAGGCTACACCAGTCCCGAGACTGAGGCTCAAGGTACGGAAACCATTCAACTAAGTGCCTTTATGATTAACTTGGAATTTAGAAACATGATTATCCTATCAATGTCGTAATCTACTGTACAATGCTCCATGCCATACAATTTAATGACGCAATAGCGGTAAGTCACTCGCAAGTGGGCTCGCTCTCCATGTAATCTATCCTACCTCTCAATGTTTCGGACCAATTTCTTCCCTTGGACCAAGTCGAGGCCGAATCAAATCGAGGCTCAAAGGTTAATTTGGACGAAGGTACAATGTTCGTAAACAATCGATTTGATCAAAACCTCTTCGAGACTGATATATAAAACCCATGTACTAAGTTTAAAACGCGTTCTCTTCTTTTATTACAACTGGAGCAGCAGCAGAAGCAGCAGCAGGAGCGGGAGTAGGAGCAGGAGAAGGAGCAGGAGGAGCTATATCTTGCAACAACACAACAGTGATTACGAGACTTGCTTTGACGTCATTGTTTAGAAGTCGTTTCTAGCGAAACTTGGTGCAAAGGAATAGCTCGGTTTAGAACAACTACGTCAACTGGAATTATACGAGCAATGACTGAAACCTGGAAACGTGCCTTATTGCATTGAAATCTATATAAAGACCAGTGACCACTAGGAAATGAGAATTATCCACATATGGCACGGTAATATGTTTCGCAAGACATCACCCTGTTACCGATTTAGTACACGGAAATCTTGAAGAAAACGATTTGAATCCTCGGCCGTTACACTTCAATAACGCAGCTACGATTCTTAAAGGGGAGAGGTGCAATTGCTTGAATTACAGCCCCCACAGGAGCCGGGAAGTGCATCTCACTTTTAGCCAAAATCTATTCCGTGGTTATATATGTGACACTACTTAAGCCAAAAGCGATATGTACGTGTCCTCCCGGTTCCCGCGAGTGCTACAACCCTGTATTTAACTTAGCAACGGTATACAGTCCGAATGGTACTTAACAACAGAAATCACATAAACGATAACAGCACTTATCGCCAGGAGCCGGCATGGAATTTAAACTCCTCGAACGTGTATCACAAGTGTCTAACACTTACTCTGAAGATATTTTAAAATCTATTTACAGTACACGATTTCCATTCTGGCGTGGAAGTCGTCTAAAACCTAACCACCTCCGGCAATATTTCCGATAATTCACTACGACTTTCACAGTAATGTGTTTGATCGCCATTTTGTTTGTACGTAAATGATGAAAAGACGTGTGAAAGTTGGCTACTTCACTTGTTCACTTCACAATGAGGAGTTTAAAAAGACTATTGAAGTCTAAAATTACATCAGGATGCAGCCAAGATTACACATTTTGATGTCGTGTTACCAACAACATTCCTGGAATTTGGCAACTAACGCAATTTGAAATTCATCACGCTTTTTAACATGGCGTGCCGTCTGTCGAATGTGACCAATAACAAAGTCATATCTATCCACTACACAAAAGCCCCAATTCTATGGAAGTCGATGATCGCCATATAACAACTTTCTGTTTTTCTATCAGACTAGCACTCTACAGTTTTGAATCTAGGGACCCCAAATATTAACTGAGCGATGTTTAGGCTGACGATCCCCTGATGAAGCAAGATGGGATTAGGACCAGGGTAATGCTTGGACAGCGTGTATAAGGATGGTAGAGCAATTTCAGGGACCTCAACAACAAATCAACGAGTTTTCTTGATCCCCAAAATGGGAAGCCGGAGTAGGCCAAAAGTGCAGAAAGTACTCCTAGAACCAACTTACCACACAACATCGACACGGTGCAATTTCGAGTACCATGTCACTTCAAAGACTCCCTTATGATTCTCAAAATGGCCCTACGGGTACATCTAAGTTCTTGCCTAAAGCAGACAGACACTTCTGGTGAACCATATCACATCCGAGGTTATCAACTTTTGAATTTGTATTCAGTTGACTTTCCCTGCAAATCCCTGGTTCCAAATTTCCTGCAATGCCGGGTGCACTGTTAGTAGATATACATCCCTTAACATTCATTGTTAAATAATACACTGTCTTTGAAAAAATCCACCCTTGTTTATATATATATATAACTTGTGTATGGTTGCCAACGACGCTTCATAAGTAACGCAGCGAGTCACACTCGCCGGCAACTATCGAGACGACTTGTATCATACTTCATTGTACCTGGCCAAAAAGAGTCAGGGACCAAAACATCTCGTGCTAACGAGTACGACAAATGCACGGCAATGAAAGTCAAAATCACACCTGAATGTCTAGTCAAGGTAAAGTAAAACTATAAACTTACTTAACAAGTACAAGCTTGCTTGCTAAAATAGGTATCATCTACTCACGCATAATGTACCGAAATAATGCCAGAGAAGAACGCATAACACATCTGGATTTCTTTAAGGCAACCTTAACTGATTTAAAAATTACAGGGTCACATCTCCCAAGCTGAATCCTCACATCCTCGTAATTCTACGTTTCTAAGTTACGTTCTGCCGATGAGCAATATTCCTTTCCTTGCACAGCCGTCTGCACTGCGAATATTGTTCGAGAAAGGACTGTTTTACATTATGACCGCTTGGCAGCTGTGACTACGGTGAGATATTTCCTGGGCACTAACATGCTATTTTGTCCTATTCTACAGTTCAGGTCATTACGGGGATGTTTTAAAAAGCTATTAAGAATTGTGTTGAAGGGGACCGAAACACCCACTGGGCTTGTACGTCACGAGCCACGTGGCACTAAGATCTACATACTTAAATATGTACTAAGAAAAAGGGTTATCACACCAACCACTACACCGCATCATGCTAGGATACACGGTTTCTCTAAGCTTTTATTAAAGCTAAAACTGATCACATAGTATGAGGTCTGGCAATACTAGAGGTAAAACAGAATGACGGGTCGGGGCAGAGGGAAAATAGCCTATCTTTACGTCATATTTGCCCCCTTTAACTTTTATAACGTGCAGTGCAGACTGTGCCAAAATATACACGGACGATCGCTTCCACGTAATTGGTAAAGCTAGATCTGCTTTTCACTTGGCCGTTCTAGAATCCTTTCACATCAAAGCAAGAAAACCGTTGCTTTATCGACAAAAAGAATTTGTCTTCTCATCGGGCCCAAGAAAATTTTGTAAGCAATTTCAGCCAGCTCTAAGCGGTTATATTCAGTTCTAAGCGGTTGTATTCAGTTCTACGTGGTTACATTCAGTTCTAAGCAAATTTATCCACTTCTAAGCAGTTATATACAGTTCTGTACGGTTACATTCATTTCTAAGCATATCTATCCAGTTCTAAGCGGTTATATCCAGTTCTGAGCAATTAAGTCAGTTATAAGCGGCCCATTTTTGTACAAAAATCATCTTTTCAAGTCAAGACCTGAAGTGACCACCATACCTGTGAGTTACCAATAAAATGAACCATACATGCATGATACAGGCATATGCTGCAGCTGCAGTGCCACATGTTATGTTAACTCGTTCACACATGAATTTTATTTTAATCAACTATCATGAATTTGGCCATAATTGTTTTCTTTGCCTTTGTGTGCTCTGCGTGGTTTTATGCGGCAAAATGCTGAAAGAAACACACACGTTTTACAGCGTTCCTGCGGCGGGATGTCGAATCGAAACAGGCGGCTGTCGGATATATGGAACAGTCCGGTATATGGCACAGTCCGATATATGGAACAGTCCGATAAATATGACAGTCTGATATATGGGACAATCCTATATATGGGACAGTCCGATACATGGGACAGTCCGATGCAAGAGACAGTAAAGATATAAGGCAATGATTGAACTTGCCCCGAGTAGTACCTCTTCTACTAAATTAACTGCATTTAGTGTATTAATAATTCATTTCTTACTAGTATATACGGCAATGGAGTGAAGGGACGTCATTCACCTAAACTCGTCGGAGACCCTATTCATCCCAAAGAAAAGTTATTTCCGTTCGCATAACGACTAAATAACGCCAATATCCTAATAAGATGGATTTTTTATGTGTAATAAAAACATAAGGTTGAAATATACTAACAATCACTCTGCCGATGCATCTGTATCGTAAAGGCTACTTTGAAATCGCACTGTACATTTTGAAACACTGAAACGTAACAATAAGTTTCTGAGCGCCTACGTAATCATCAAAGCAACAGCAATTATCACAATGAATTTGAACGAGGATGAATGGCCTTTCAATGCCTTCACAATCTATTTTTCGCTATTCAACGTACTGAAGTAACGCTATTGTGGATCTATCATAAACAACCATGCAGTGAAAAAAACAACAAGTTTTGATAACAATCAGATCTGCTCGTTGCTATTTTAAGCTGCCGGCCGTAAGGACTTACCACGATTTTCAGCGGCTCGCATAAATAAGAAGGCCGACAACGACTGGTCTACGCACTAGTGTTCTAAGCCATTAGCAAGGAAACCCTACATTTCGTCAACCGACTATGTGACCGTTTACTATACAGGTCACAATGGGCCACTTACTATACAGTAGTATATATTGTGAACTCAAGTGCGGGAGCGAAGATTAACGTAATACCCATTAAAACTTCCGGACCTTCGTCAACAAGCTGTGCCTGAAGCACGTGCTTCTATTCCGGGTTCAAATCCCGGTGGTGACATTATGTTTCTATAGTATGTTCAAAAAATATCTTTTTTTTTATTTCACTTAATACAAGGCAGGGTTGCCACTTCAAGGTATTGAGTTACTTTGAAATAAGTAGAAACAGAAAGCAAGCAAAAAAATAGATGGGGGGAAGCTTTTTAGTACAAAATGAATTCGCTATTTCGTGCAGTTTTAAATATATATATTAAAGATTTCCAAGAAGATGGTGATTGACATTACATTTCAAAGTGTCAAGACCATAACAAAGAAGAAAGCAGTCTGAAGACAGAGAGTTCCAGTTGTTAGCAGTCCCAGAGGAGAAACTGTTAGCATAGAAATTTCTGCTTGCTTTCTGAAAATTTTGTTGGCAGCCCACTTTGTTGCCATTAAAGCTTGGCAGTCAAAATTACATATTAACGTACTTATAAATAATAATAAATATATACATATATTCTGGTGAAATGTTAAGGAAAATGTGCATTTACTGAGTTGTTTATTGATATTTCTTCACATAGGTGAGCTAGCCAAGTGTCAAGATCATAAATAGGAGGAAAGCAGTCTGAAGATAGAGAGATCTTGGCAGTCCTAGGGAAGATATTATTTTGGATATTAAGCACAACCTGCGTCTTACTCTCATTATCGATAGCCAAATACGTTCTAACATGCCTACAATCATGACAATTCTTCAAAAACACAACATATCCTAAACATGCACCCATCTGGCCCTTGCACCCTGGTTCCTAAATCTGGCCAACAATAATCAATTGAAATCTCTTAATCAGTTATTCTGGACTAATCAGTCATAATTCAGCGTGCAAAAACATTGAGAGTCACTTCTCATAGACGTAGTACACAATACGTTCTGCAAATAAATTGTCTGGGCGTGGGAAAATCAACTTTAGTAATCAATACCTCAACAGTACAATAAATCCATGATTGCATAATGCATCCCATATTACGGCAACCGCTAGCAAAATATGACCGACTCCAAACTCAGTGGAATGCGCTGGGTAAGTTAGACGTAACGATTATGAAAATTTTTGAATTACGGAGGGAAGATATCAATTTTCACGTTACTCTATTAGTAAGAACGCCTATGGCCAAAATTGAGAGTGATGCCCTTTCCCAAAGCGGAGATACCAGGTTTCAAAGTTTTGAATTTCTCTAACAAAACCCTATTATTTGATGCTGGTTCCTAAGTTAAGGAACCAAGGAATATCAACATAGTTTTGACCAGAGATTTTTGAGATTCAAACAACTCTAGTTTAAATATTATATACACTACGGGTCTGCTATTTTGGGAAACAGTCTATTCCAAACTTGCCTTTTGATATCTGGAGTCAAATCGTACTATTTCTAAAATTTCTTATTTGTGACGTCATCACTTTCCCTCCGCATCAATAGTGGAGACTGTACAAAGGGAAGCAATTTAACACGATATTAAAGACGTAGAAGGTAGAAACCAAGAGTGGAAGTAAATGACAAATCTCCCAATAAAGTAAACAGCGGGCTACGACACCTTCATCTTCCGGATTAAAGCCCCAAATCCTGGTTCTTATATAGTATAAGTCCCACCGCATACAATCGCCGCCGCTATCCGACGACGACGCTATCCGCTGACCGGCTATACAAAAGACGACAAAAGATTCTCAAAAGAATCCTGTTTCCGATAACTAACGATGGTGCGGTCTCCAATTTTCTCACGTGACCCACATAAACAAAGAGTTCTATCTTGAGTATAAAGTTTTCAGCGCTGGAGGATTCTGGGATAAGGCAGCGCCTGGACAAATGGAATTTTATTAAAAACTGGGATCATCTATCTCAGATGGTGAAGTACACCTCGTGTGTAGGAGGGTCGCCGGCATAGAATCCTCTTAGTCACATTTTCTATTCGCTCAGGATCTTTTCCAAAATGATATTCTACGAATAATTTTATGTCATAATCTCCTGAACTGTGCAAAATAATTTACATCGACTATTTAAACCGATGAATATCTATGCAGCGTATATTGGAGACCAATGTTTGTGCTGGGCAAAAGAATAATCGAAAAATCGAATAATCATCAGTAATTGATAGCATGATTGACAAGCGAGGACTTGAAATAATCAGATTTGAATAGAAACACTGTCACCACTGGGTAGCAACCCATGATCCTTGCATTCGCGCAGAGTGGCTGGTGTTGTGAAAAATTGGATGCTGATGTTGATGCCGATGCCCATCCAAAGGGCAAGGAGCTAATGTGGCAGCTGAAGAAGTAGAGTAGGGAATCATCGTGGGTCACCTCGCTTAGTTGATAGAGCCAAAACCACAAATGCGCGAGACACTGGTTCGAGTCCCGGTGGCCACTTATTTCCATGTCTCTTCTGGGATCTAATTAACAGTATGTTAAAATGCTGTACATGAAGAAGGATGCGGTCGAAACTATTTATGTAATTGTTTTAAAAACAGTGTGCATGAAGTACCCTGACTTTGAAGTCACCAAGGTGTACACGATGCTTACTAGGAGGTTTTTCTATTTAGCAGTGGGTTACTTCTACAACGTCGTATTCACGCATTCCACAGATATTGCACCATATGTCACTCAACAAATGCCACTGGTTACCTGGAGGTTTTCATATAACGAAGCTGTGTATGCAATCATTTAAAATGAAAGAATGCTTAGCAGGAACTATCATTTCACGAGTTGATGGTTTCCTCAATCAGGCAACTTCAACTTTCCCAGCCCAACAACCGACTTAGAAAAACAAGGTACTCAGTAGTTCCACATTTTTCAAACGCTTTGCTCACAAAACAAACATCTCCGATGATCTCGCCAGCATTTAAATAAATACGCTTAGACTGCCTGGTAAACATGACCCGTGCCAGACCCTTTGACGAAAGCCAACAAGAGAGACGTTTTAGTATGATAGGTTTAATGCGCAAATATCTTCTGCGCCAAGAAGCACAATCACAAAAGTTGTGCAACTAGAAATACAAGGCACAATAGTGACGTCTGTGATAAATGAACAGCTATGGATTGTTTAGAAAGTCCTTGAGTTCCGGATAATACGGAGGGAAAGTGTTGACGTCACAAAATCAAAAGTTTTGGAAGTAATAAGATTTGAGTCAAGATATCTAACGACAACCGTGGAATAGGCTGTTCCCCCACTTACCAGCCCTGTAGTGTATATAGTGCTTAAAATAAGGATGTCGGAATTCAGAAAACTATTGGTCAAACTCTGTTAATATCCGTTGGATTCTTACGTTCGGAACCAGCATCAAATCATAAGGTTTTGTTAGAGAGATTTAAAACTTTAAAAGTTGATATCTCGAGTTGGGAAAGGGTATCACTCTCACTTTTGGCCATTGACGTTGTTACTAACAGGGCAACATGAAAATTGAGTATTTTTTCCACGATTCAAACATTTTCAAAATTTTGGTGGCATCTTTGAAACCACCATCTGTCAATCGGCCTACATACCAGCTGTCAAATGAATCCACTAAACACTGAATGTTCTTTATGGCAAATATGTTGAAGAGCTCAATGCAAATTTCGCCCACTTATGTCCAGCTATTCAATCATCTTAATGTGGCAAATGAAGGAAGTTGAAACTAAACTTTTGGATCTTGATGTATCTCAAACATAGAAAGGTGGAAGATTTTTGGAACATCTGAAGCTCTGGGTGTCAAAACCCCATTTTGCTCGGCAATAGGCACAGAATGATCTACCTGAGTTACACAACATTCTAGCATTTTTTTTGCACTTCCACTTTATAAATTCGCAGCATCTTCCAATACGTCTTAAGACAAAGAAATTGAAGGAAAACGATGGATGTGTAAAAAACAACTAAAATCATAATTTTAAACTGGCATAGTTATCAACTCACCTTTGATGAATTTTTCTGATACACACAGCGAGGTGGGTAAACAACAAAGTACCTCAGTGTAAAACCATAACCCCCATCATGATGTCTGTGAAGAGTAAGCGTTCGTGGGCCTTTCCAGTCTTGCCTGGCTCTTGTTGGAGATGCTTCAATATGGACAGGTTCCACATGCTGGAGGAAATGATAATTCAAATAATATTTACCACATGGTAACCTTAAACCTTCAATATCCATTTTAACATTGTGACTATTTCAAACTTAACTTTCTTTTGGAGTTTTCTCTAGAAAATATGACAAGAGGTAAAATTAAATTACAGGGGGTGCAAAATTTCAGACAGAGTATTGGCATTAGATGTTCATGTTCTGTCATACTTTATGGGTAACTGACGGTGCGCAAAGGCATATCTCATTTTATTTGCACACATTTATATGCAAGTGGTAACAGAATGAGTCCAATTAAGTCTGTGGATCAGTGTGGCTACTGTAGGCATAAATCTCACTCAAGTGGATATAACAGTTCCATATCAAGGATTTCATCATAAGAAGTGATGCAATACACTAGTTTTAACAACATCAACAATGGTGGCAGCTAGTACATTTGGTAGAGACCATTCTGAAAAATAAACTTAAAATCCACGATCTTCAATGGGATGTAGCAGCCCAAAGCGTAACACATAGCAAGCAGCATACAACAGTTTATACACAGGGAAATTGTCTTATAATGAACTTGTGTAACAAGAGGGTCATGAACATGGGCACCACAGTCTTAAAAATGAACATAGCTAACTTTGGGGACATGCTCTGCAGGCTATTTAAAGGAATGTACATCAAAATTACTAGACTTTAAAATAAAATATCAGTCATACCTTTCACAAAAAGTATAATAACAGCAAAAACCATATATAGATATAAACAGTAAAAATGCCCTGAGGCTAGTGACAACATTTTGGTCTTAGAACCATTTTCATACTTGAAAAGGGCTATAAAACTGAACGCTCGTAACCAGCTTCAGGGAATTTTCAGTGTTCTTAAAATGCTTTTATTGCCACTACTTAGTTTTTAAGTCTTATATACAAGATGATGTCATCTTACAGAGTATTGTTATGCAATACCCTAAGGGAACTAACTCTTTTCCCGTTTTGGCAGATTTGTAAAAGAAAACCCCACCAAAATCCCCCAAACTTTGTTCCCGCTAAAAACAACTTCTTGTGTGCACCACCAAAATCAATTCTGCCAATTTGCAACCGACTTGGCAGATTGCTTGATCCACCAAAATTAGTTCCTGCCAAAATCTGTTCCCTTAAGGTACATGGGTGTACATGCATCTCACCTCCTGAGAACTATTAACATCAAGTTTTTTCATGTAAATAAAATTTTTAGCATGCTATCTGTAACAGAAAGCTTAGGAAGAGGTCTTCCATATGATATCAGCTATTTAGCTGAATTCCTGATAGGACAATTGCATTCTGGTAGCAAACAGAAAAGAAGCTTATTTTTAACAGAGAATGTCACACTATCTACATTGACTAAAACTAACATCAGTTGATCTTCTCCCTTTCCTTTTCTCATGACATTTTATTAAATTATCAGTAGTATTATCAGGACAATGATTATCATGATAATGATTATCATGACGGTGAATCATCATCATTATCAATGTCACTTTAAATATCACTATCACACTAAAGGAAGTTGAGGATCATAAAACAGCCCCAAACCCTAAAACAATATCTCACTCCAAAGAGTTGAGTTTTGAGAAAACACCACGGAAATAAATAATATCACAAAACTGCACAGTTGCCACATGTGCTCTACCAATCATGCAACACGTACTTCATTAATAACACTCTCTACTACTCCAATCATCAGACTGGCGACCAATCCTTTGCTAGGGGGCATCAACATATAGCTCTATCCAATTCAAACCCTTGTACTATGTGAATTGATCATGTAAAAATTTCCATCTCCCCATTAATCTGCCCTCGGAAGCCCATTAAAAGTTGCAAATAATTATGGAGAACAGAGGGATAGAAATCATAAGTGTTGAAAACATATTATTTTTAATCCCTTACTCTATACAAGGCAGGTGCCACTTCACGGTATTGAGCTACTTTGAAAGAAGTAGAAATAAAAAGTAAACAGAAAAACAGATGTAATTGCAGACAAAAAAAATTAAAGATGTCCAAGAAGATGGTGACAATAACTTAAAAGTGTCAAGATCATAAGTAAGAGGAAAGTAGTCTGAAGACAGAGAGATCCAGATCTTGGCAGTCCTAGGGTAGTGGCATAGTGGTAGAGTGTCAGACTTGCAATTCAAGGGTTGTGAGTTCAAGCCAACCCTGAGCTTGCCTACCATGATCCCACAGGTACTGCATCTTATCTTGAGAGATAGGACAGAGAGAGGACTGCAAGTATAAATAGGTTGTCATCTGAAGGGGGAAAGT
>JAAAKL020009143.1:0-15323 GCA_010016065.2 Carybdea cf. marsupialis auct. non (Linnaeus, 1758)
GAATTCCTTGTTTGAGTTGCCTTTGACGAATATTTATCTGGAGAGCACGAAACTCCTCTCAACAAGCAAGTGCGACTAGAGAGGCAGCCACACTTGGAAAGCCGCTATCAAGAACCCCCCGTCCAACCCATGCTAGCATGAAAAAGGGATGTTAAACAACGATGATGATGATTACAATGATGACTCCGATCCCCTTTCATCTGATCGGAGTTCAAAACACGTAGTTCTTATAGAAGGGACCACTGTTAATGAAGCTGACGTGACACACGCAATAAAAAATGGCAACACCAATACTACTGGTTCGGCTGAAGTAAAGAATTTACTCAATTAAATCTTTATTATCAAAGAAACTTTCCATCCATGCGAAACACACAGGCCAATCAAATGAGCTTAAAAGTTATCAAAAGGATAAAAGTACTTACAACTGCAGTAAAGTCAGCGTCATCAATCGCCATTCCACTAACGAAAGCAAAATATTTCGACTGGAAAATCTACAAAATTGGAAACAAAGAAGCGTAGAAAATCTTAAATGAACAGAGAGAGCTCAGTTCAATGATTGCTACCCTACAAGATACATAGAACATTGAAATATATTTACGTAGTGGTTCTATTGGTCATTTCGTCGGCCAATAAGTTATGAACTTTAATGGTTAGGAATTTGTGCAAATCTACAGAAAATTACCTAAACCGTAAGCTGGAATAAGAGGTGGTCTCAAATGATAAAAGTTGAAACATCAAGAAACGATAAAATATAAAAGGCGTTAGTGGTGTACCTCCTTCTATATCTGGGGCAAAAATCGCATGTCATACAAGAAAATAAACTCCTGCGCAAGACGCCGTGAGAGTGGATACAATATGTTGCGCCCAACATGTTGCATCGAGTAAGAGAACCAAGTTGTACAACTTTGTTGCACGTAACATTTTGATACAACTGAATTTAGAATAGAACAGGTTCTATTTCTCACAACATGTTGTGGACAATCAGCAAAGGGACGATGCATTTATGGGAATCATACGAGAGGGAGGATGGGAAGCTAAGAAAGAATTTACAATATTTCATAGACGTTTTAAGACGGGAATGGACGAACTACTTGAGTTAAAGTTGTCCAACGTTCCTCAAACATTTATTAAAAAAGTTTGGTCGCTCTGTATAAAAACCCAGTTGTGAGAGCCAGTTGTACAACAAGAGAGGCTCCTCAAAACGAGTTGTGTTCAACATGTTGATACAACATGTTGCATCAGCTTAAGCCTATCATTTTCTCACGATTCTGGATCCGGTATTGCTCCGTGCCTTAACGACAATTAGCTCCCTATTGTTTTGTTTTTGTATCAATGAATAGCCACATATCAAAATTGAGAGCGACTCAGGGATAGACTAAGGATTAGTAAGTTATACAACTCTGACCATCAGGAAGCTCTTCAGCCAATTGCATATCACTTCACCGGCTATTAACAATGAGAGGCTGAATGTAGAGTCGAGGTGGCAAGCATAAGACCCTCGGATCGCTTTACCACCTCTTCTAGTTGCCACATGAATCGTACGGACAATTTCAGTCACGAATCAATCAGCTAACATCTTTTGTTGAGGGGGAAACGCGAGGGGACTTTACTAGTGCTTCATCTGGGAGTGGTAGCAACCACTCAGATTTACCCTTTTATAATCATTTTGCTGTGAGATAAAAAATCATTATGGATCTCAGGTGCATGTTCAGACTAGAACAGTTTTGACCATTACTCTCGCGAGAGGACGTTACAGGACCAAGCAAATCCACGAGCAATTTAGATCTATATGGAAACCATTTCGTGTTGCGAACCAATCACTAGTAGAAACAACCTATAGTTAGAATATATTTGGGCAGAAAAGTTACTTTTTTAAGGCAATGTTAGTTTATTCTCTATTGCTAGCTAGGAAATTGCACCGCGTTTTGCATTAAATAATCAGCGGTTCTTTTGTATGTTAAAGTGACCCAGCAATCCAGCGAATAGGGAGAGAAATCTTTACATTAAGCAAAGTCCGTCCGATAAACCACGGATTTGATGCAGATGCACGACTCTTGGCTACTTAAAATATGTTAACGGGGCAGGGACCCCTGCTGACTCCTCACTCCTTCCCTATACTGACTCCTTACTCCTTCCTTACTGGTATCCTTCCCTACTGATAAGAAAGCAAGCTACGACGATTCAAGCAGTTGAACCTAAGAAAACTATAAGAATAATGTTATAACTGCTCAAGGTTTATCGTGTAAGGAAGATTTCGGTAGAGGTGTGATCCAGCAAGTGAAACACTGCTTCCTACATTCACAACTGACGTGCAGCTACAGACGGCTTCAAAATCCGGGCTCTTTTTTCTGCTGACGACCAGAAGCGAAAATGCCTTCAGCTTTCCTCCCGTCAAAATAACATTACATAAAAGATACTTACGAGAAGCTTTTGATGAGTTGCATTAAATCGGAATTCAAATCGCTCAGCTGCAGTCCAAATGAAGGCAAGGCCCTTCCAAAGCTGTAGGAGTGATCAGAGAGAATGAGAACCCACAGGTCATCGCGTTGACAAAAACGTAGCTGCACATGCTCCCTTCAAACATCACGCGGGGTATACAAGCACGCACAAAACAGATATCTTATAGTCTCCCTAAGGAACGGCCTTCGCTGAATGCAACAGGCATCATAATACTAGGTTGGTTTGTTGCAAAGCTATTGGAGTGCTATGCATTTCTTCCTATACACTTCTCAATCATTGTTTTTTTGAGCTTTCTTTGATCTTACTACGCTTCAGTACTCGCATTTTCATACTTCAGAATACAAACAGGAGTTCAGAATTGAGGACAAATGATTATCATTTACTAGAGCATTGTTTCTTGTTATCTGAAATAGTTTATGTTTATAGACCAGATCTTTTTACAAAACGCTCTATGGCAAGAGATGTACACAAAAGGAACAAGAATGATTAAGTTACTTTGCTGGATGGGGATGAAGAAAAAACTGGTTGAGGGGGAGGGGGAAGCGAAAGGCGAGATTATCGCCCATACATGGGAGCGCTGTTAACAATGATGATGACAGCAAGTTAGAAGAGACACTACTGAAAAGTGAAAATGTCACCACCGGGATTCGAACCTGGGACCCACGCATTCGCGGCGTGATGCTCTGCCAACTGAGCTATGGTGACCCGGTCATAACATAGTTCACTTTTCACTAGCCGCCACATTAGCTCCCGATATTCCACCGGTGGACATCACATCCAGCTCTACGCAATTCTGGAGTGTCAGAGGCTGGTTTCATAAGGGTTATCAGATTCTCTGGACATATATCCCGGTACACCAAAGTCGTTACCCTAAACCGAAATACCATCTCGCTCACCTTGCGTCGTTGTTTTGGTCGGATAACTTTGTGCCAAAGCAGTGCGCATATACGTGTGGCCTTATCGTGACCTCTGTGGCACTTAAATACTAATTCTCCTTCCTGGCCCTATCAATAACCGAAAATGAACCCACAGGCACATTAGGCAGGTCAATAAGCCACGGGGCTACAGTAGTACCTTCGCTCCAAACCCTTCATCGGTTGTTTGTCTTCAAATGATCTTTATAAGCTACATGAATATGGTAAACTTGAAGTTGATTAGTCCTTAACTTTAATGTTTGGGAGATTAATCATCCCCTCTTGCCTTGATCCACCATTATCTACAACCACGATTACGTCAAGGAGTGATTTTCAGCCTCTGCAAGTAAACCAGCTCTACACAATTTAGGAATCCAGTCTCTTTGTGACTTTATCTTGAAAGGTCTACCATCACCGAGAAGGGAAGATTTGAAATAATCAGTTTGAAAAGGCTCTCGTGTGACAGAGAATGTGTCAATACCGGGACTCGGGTCTATGACTCACGCATGGCGTGTGCTCTACCAATGGAGTTAGGTGACCCATTTACTGTTTATCAACGATTCAAGTCAACAACCAGTTTCAAAACGTACCCGATCAAAGATTGATGACAACCCTGCATATACGATAGGTGCAGTATAAAAGATACCATCTTATTAATATGAACGTCAGTTTGCCATCATCTGTTCTTAGTGCATGGTTACGAAACATCGGCATCACTGTATACTATGGGCTGTCGGCGTGTCTTTTACCTCTCGCTTTTACTGTGACAGGTTTGACTTTATTTGCTTCCTCTCTCCGATTAACGTTATCAATTTTCAAGTTAGAACGTGGATGGCAAAGACGCCAATGTCGTTCAAGCTAAGTACCATAACACGTTTTAAGCCATGAGGTATAAATAACTGTCTGCCATCCCTTTTGGAGTACAGGAGTTGAACAACATGAAGACGTCTCGATCCGACTATATGGCTTTTCCTTTGCCTCATTTTCAGTTCCCAATAATTTGTCTTTTTCATAAAATGGATGTTGCTTAGAGGCTTGGAACAACTTATCCACCCTGATGACCTTGGTACTAACACATTACGTCTGAATCAGAATACTCCCCTTGATCCTACAAATCCCATTTATTATCAGACTGCATAGAATTTTCGTTTAGCTAACCTATGCAAATGCAGCTAGAATGCGGGTAAATTAAACATTTTAATATCAACATGTAACGGAACCAGTTATCCAGACCATTAAAATGTTGGACTTTGTATTGGGAATAGACGTTTACCAGCTGTTCTCCTTACCTCCTTCGTAATCTCTCTCCAACAATTTTTCTTCTTATCACTTGCTGTCCTTTATGGTCCACAGGTGGTAGTACAACGCTGTCTGGGGCCTGGAAGGAATCAAATACCCAAACAATGTTGAAAAAAGTAATTGATTTTACGGACACTTTTTCGAGTCAGTTTCCGATGCTGACCAAGAAGTCGGCAAAAAACCGACAGTCTCTGTATAGTTCAGCACATGTCGGCAGATGCGCTTTGCAAGTCAAACTTCTTAAAAATTGTGTGACCTTGTTTTAGATAGGCACGAAGCTACTGCTTGGAGTTTCTTGGAGTATGCGCAGAGATTACTAATGACAGCTTATGAAAACTCGTGTCCCTCATCTTTGAGGCCCTAAACTTATAGGTAATCTGTCACCTTTTTAATCACGTAGCATCGCTCTCTCTCTTCTACAATAATTTCCTTGCTAGTGCATATGACAGCAGCTTTTTCTTATGGCAACACGACCTGTTCAAAAAAGTTAGATGACACTCACTGGATCTGCAAAGAGTCGTTGCTGTTGTCCATAAGAGTAGTAGAGAAATTCCTCTGAACCTGATGCTGTCTTGTCATGTTACTTTGGAAGCCCCCTGCTGCCTCGCTCCAGCTCATCATTGGCATAAAGAGTTAATACTTTCTTGCTTGCATTGACCTGCATTCTCGTAACTTGAGCACTGCTTTAGCTATGTAGTCTCAAGAGCGGCATGGACGTAGAAATCTAGGGTTACTACAGTAATTCGTGTTTCCTTTACTATCATTAGCTATCAGCATTAGGCTCTACCTTGTTGTATAGAGCACTCTAGCAAACGGCATCCATAACAAATGTAGATACGCATATCAAACCAGCCACAAAATAAATATTGATAGAGAAAATAGCTGATCACACAAACAAATAAGTAAATCAACATCTAAAATTAATTATTGTTCAAACAGTAATCAAAGGTCATTTGTGGATCATAATTATCATATCTGATTACCTGTATTTTATTTATCGGTTTTTCATTTATGCTCAGCCGCAGAACATCCTCGGAGAGTTGATCTGTCTCTTTATGTGCATTACTTTCGTAAGGATATGATTTTATAAATTTCGATTTAACCTTTTCAATATCTTTTTCTTCGGGGTCTAGACCGTCTTCTAAACGGACAGAAGTAATTAAAAATATATAAATATGATATCAGAACATTGAAATTTGATACAAAATCTTTCCAAATTTTGCTACTACCGGATCTCCCATAATCCCCTTTCATTAGTAAATTTTTCAAATATAATCCAGCCCCAGCTTTTACCCAAACCCCCGTCTGTTAATCTTCGATGTTGGAGCATACAAATTTTTCCCCAATGCTTTTAAATATCATCTGGTAATCGATTTCGTTGCTCAGTGAAGGGATGCATTTGAATAAACTGCGGGCGTGAATCTAAGAAGGTGAGGGGGTTCCGGACCTTCTGCTCGTATTAGATGAAATATCATTCCCAATGAATAAATTCACGGACGGCATAGTAAATCAGGGTATTCTTAGAATTGCAATAGGCACAAACACAGGTTCGTATTTAAACATGTGGAAAACAGCTTCTTCTTATAAATCAACCTGTTAAACTGTTTAAGTTACAGTGATTACAGTGATTTCATTTGCGACAGGAATGTCCTTTTTCCGTTGAGTAGTATAGACCTTTCACTTGCTGAAGTACTTCTCATGTATATGTGATTTGAATTTCCAATCCCCGTGCACTATATTCTCCACGGGCTTATTCCTGAACATTAAAAATGATTGTTCACTCAAGTTTATTGACTCCCTGAACACTTGTCAAATTCGTATTCTCAAACATGATATTTTTGACTAAAATTGTAAAAAAAATTTGCAGGACAAAATTCTAAGATGTCCCTTCGGTGGTTCGCGCCTAAGACAAACGCAACATGTTAACCTTTCCCGGCACCCTTTCCTCTGTAGACTTGCATCTACCATTGAAATATATTTCATAATATTCGAATTTTGAATAGAACATGTATTTGATTTGTAGACAATATATCGAAAACCTGTAAATCGGATTCCATTGTGGTTGATATCTTTGTTGGTGTAAATAAAGCAAGTTGTAGTCACTTGAGGCAAGGTCGTTTTCTCTGAAACAGTGTCAATGACTAATACAAAGTTACAAACATTTTTCAACCTTTGCTTATCAACTTCGCAAGATTTGTTCAATCCTTCTACTTGATCGATCTGATCATCAGTGGCCGTTTTATGGGGAGGCCGATGGGGCCATGGCCCGAGGCCCCGCGCCTGTAGGCCCCCCCTCAATGCTGACCAAAAAAAGGTGTCTGACTGCCCATATCAATATCATTGAAGTAAGTGAAAACTCGAAACTGTATCCACTGGAAGGAATAAAATGTCTCTGGAACTTCCGCAGTACGATCATGGCTGAACTTCCGTGCAATACATGACGTCATAGGGCCCCGCAAACTTTCTCGGCCCAGGGCCCGCACCCTTAAAAACTGCCACTGCTGATCATAACAAATCAGCAGGAAAACACGAAGTGCCAGGACACACATGTCTGTATATCCTACTCCAACAGTGGAAGTACTATGTTGCATTTGCGTATTTTGACTGTAGATTGGCTTTAATATTTCCTTGTAGACGCAACACGCGTATCGCGAACTGAAATATTCTTGATGCCCATTACCCACTGATCTCTAAAAAACACTGGATGGAGCATCTTTCGTTTCAAAGTGAGGTCAGTCGTTGGACGCCATTTTCGTCCCCATCAAGCAAAGCTTGTAATGTTACACAACATGGCGGACCTTGCCGGGCTATTTCAACTTCTGGGGACCGGTATTCGTGACCACACTTTTTCACTGTTGGAAACAATGGGGTTGCTCGATCTAGTCTTTTTAGAGATCATTGATTCAACCTTTAAAATCACGTTTAGGAGGTGGAGAAGAAGCAACACTATCAATTAACAGCTAGACAAATTTACCCTAGCATAGACCAATTTTAATTATTCAAGTGAACAAAACCAAAACAAAGAAAGCAATAAAACATGTTCTAATTTATACTTGATCATTTTAGTCGGTATCAAATCTAAGTAGAGGAAGCTATTTCTTAAAAGTGAGTCAGGGAAAAAGAATTCATATGAAGCACGACAAACTTCGAAAAGCGTGTAAGTTTTTCTAATAAGTCCTATCACGGTGTTATAAAAGGTATATATAAACGTATCCCCAAAACCATATCTCTGAAAGAAAATAGTTTTACGTAAATAAAATAAACTTTCTTCTTTGTCTATCGAGTTGACAGGTGTGAGGTTATTAAGGAGACAGCGCTAACTAGAATACAAGGTATGGGGCAGCGCTGATTTGACGTCGTACGGTAGTCTTTGCTCTTTCAGTCGCCTTCGATCTCTCAAGAGGGAGATCTCACATATCCCCTTCCAGACCCCGTTAAAATAACACCTTCATCTCAACAACAGTTACTTCGTACTATCGAGTGCTGCTACGTGAATACAATCGGCTCCACTACTTTACTATCCAGAAAAATACACATGCATGAGTGTTTTAGAAATTTCACTGTTAATGTAGGAAGCCAAACTCAATATGTTGTAAGGTCTAAACTGAAACTTACGACCGTCTTCATTTTTGACAGGGCCCCTTTTTCCTTGCCTCTGTTTAACAAAAGCGATGGTTTCATCTGTAAACCACTCCAGCAACGTATCTTTAACGGATTCAATCGGAGATTTGTTCAAGCGTTGCGACGTCATTATACTCATGCTAGTCTCTTCAGGTCTCTGTCTTTCTACAATCTTATCTATTTCATTTTCCGGAGTGTCATCCTTGGGTTCGTCCGGTCCACCTATTATAATGTCTTTTTCCGTTTGAAGGAAGCTGACAAAAGGAAGCGTTGAAATTTGTTTATATCAAGATGTATTAGCAATTGTTCATTGAAATCAGAATAAGCCCATCAAAATGTTTTCTTATTCACGGCAGGCCAACACAAGATCGGTTGCCGTTCCGGGCCAACACAAGATGGGCAAAAAGGACGGTACCGCTGAATGCAGACCTTAATTAAGAGGGCTGGGTATTGATGAAGAAACATACTCGAGTGTACACTAAATCAAAAAGAACAATTATATAAGAAAGGGGTTTTACTCGAGAGGACGGTGCATACAATATTCTACGATCACGTAGTCGATTACTTCTTACCCTCAGTGCTTCGATTGTCATAGATCGAGATCTCCTTTTAAGTTCATCCAAGATCACACGCAATCAAAACAATCATGTTAAAAAGTTGACGGTCTTGAGCTAGTCGGTCAAAATTGGGGTAGTGGTATATAGTAAATGTGTAATAATTGGGCGATATACGTAAGTACCAACAATTTGGCAAAATGTAAACTTTGTGTTCTGAGAACCTGAAATGGATAAAGAAGGTAAACTAATGAAAGTGAACGTTGTTTACACAAATTGCACTTACGCAGCAGGTAAACTTTACATTCAGGTATCATCAATAAGTAAAAAGGCATCAATTAACACATGCCAAGAATCGTATTTACGTATTGATGCAAAAAATGAACCAGAAGATCAGTAGAGGAGCATATAGAGTGGGATAAGGGAAGTAAATGTAACATGGCCAAAGTTTTAAAACAATTGTAATATACAAGTAGTTTTCAAAGTCTTCATCAAAGCAGAAAATTTCTGTGTGATGTTCATTCGCATACTTCGCCAGGGCGTACTATACAGAGACGTTGTACGAGTGTTTTAAACATACATAACACACGAACGTTGTCAGCAAAAACATGACTCAAGGCAAAGAAAGGATACGATCCTTAGTTACTGTAGCGAGACATCTTTGCAACACAATATGTAGATGTTAAATTAAATGCTGAAACTTCGTTACCTCTTTGGCTCTTCCGCTTCTGATGATTTCAGAAGATCCACTTCAATCACACTGCATAAAAAAGGAACAGAACAAAATAGATTATAGCCCGAGTCACGAGAAATCTAGAGAAAATGGGCCATGTTTGAAGAACCTGACATGGTTCCTAGTTGTCCGATTGTTGCCTAATACTAAACAACCATTATTCTGTCTTTGTAGCGGATAAGAAAATTTCCGTAAAACAATACATGCTTGAGTACACTTGTTGAAATGTCGACAATCAAACATAAGTGAAATATAGCTCAGATTCAGTATTACCCTGAGAAAAACTCAAATCCTTTAAGTCAACTTACTCTCATAATACTTCGTTGTATCAAATATGTGAATATCTATACAGGACTCTTCATAAAAGGTCTGGGAAAACTACAAGTCAACGTGTAGCTGAGAAGAAAGTTTTTGAATGATGAGTCGTAATTTTACAAAGGAAAACCGAAGATAATGTTTTATTCTCTCAAATATTTCGTCAAACTTATAAACTACAAAATCTTGTCTTTTTAACTCTATAAATTTACATGAGCTATATAATTCTACTACATTTCATTAAGTAATTTCACCAAGTTATATTACTTCTTCATTGTTTTATCTCATATAAATGCAATTAAACATACTTGTAATAAATCCTGGAGACGATGTATGCTATATCGAAAGCTCGAAACAATTTAAAATCAAGTTACACGATGTTTATTTTATTTACTGCCATGATTCGGTTAAAATTTGCAGCCCGGGGTTTCATGATCATAAGGAAAAGCTCTATGAGCTTTGGGCAGATTGATGGGCCGCATGACCACGTTCGGGTGGGCCAATTGAGTGCTTGTCCCCTCAATTGCTTGGAGCCGGACTACTAATAAATAAGGTGAACGGCCACCGGTAAATTTTTCTACATTATCAATGTTCAAGTGAACCTGTGAAAATTTGGTAAGGAGAAACGTCGATGTGACAGTTTCCTTTTTGGCGATTCTGTTGAGTAGAGCTTGATGTTAAGGCTCACAGATAGAGGATTGTGAGCTGATGTTAAAATGGGGCCATAGAGTGACAAGAGGTGATCACCGTCAGCCCTGGTGGCACATTTTCTTTGCTCTATTAATTTTGCAAAGCTGGTAACCCTGAAACAAGCTCTGGTAGAAGCAGTTATCAAATGATTCCTCTATTATTTGTCAGTCAATTCAAATTGTTGCCACAGCATTATTATCATTTCAGAAGCATCCATTCGCTGGGTGGCAAATTCCATAGGTCACACAGCCAGCAATTGGACGATGCAAAGGCGGTGGTAAAGAAACGCTGTGCGCAATACTATAGTTTGGGGACTTGAGCACTTTAGCAAATTTGATGAACAGCTTGTAACAGATGCAAATCTTGGTCAGCACGTAAGGATCGTAGATGCAAGTTCAGACCTGCAACAACTGAAGAAATGAAACTAAGTTTGCTGGAGTTTAAGACAGAAATGCAACATTAGTAGGAATGAATCCAACTAAATTTCCTTATTTTCCTTGCAATAACGATACTTTCAAGTAAGTCTATTCGGATAGTACTTTCGTATTTAGAAATGATCGATGCAACGTAACGAATAGGGATACTTCCACCACTGTTAAATCACTGCATTCGTATGAACAAGCAGGTTTCTGCATCAGTGTATACCATATTGAATTCTTGGTGATAGCAAAAGCAACAATCATCGTCCCAATATCCCATTGACCGAAGAATGAAAGCGCTTCAATTTCAACATCGACCTATCGCACGGCTACAAAGGTAAGTGTACCAATTTGGGGGAATATTTTAATAACAAATCCAAGACCTGTGAAAGTAAGCATCGGAAAAAATAACAGCTTGAACTTCTGAAGGGGATCCCTCAGGCCCCACGGGTCAATTCATGAAAAGCCGCTACTTCTGCGAAAAATAATTAGTGAGTATCAGAAATGAGAATCTCTGTTCGAACACAGCGATTTACACGGCTGTCCCGTGGCTATAAATAATGCTCTAGTAAAAATAGATATTAAAAGCTAGTATTCGGGGTCCTGGAAATCCCTCCCTCCTAACGAAGTTCAGTTTTAATCACAAGTAACCCTATTTGAAGCAAAAATGGGCAAGAACTTTACTAATAAAAACCAAAGAACACTGACATATCCGGTTCCGTTCCGTATTTTACCATATCGCACAAAGAAACAAGATCTGCCAAATACTTGGAAATATGGATAAAGAACCTATTGAGCAAACTGATCCAGCGTTGATAAGTGAATTCAAAGGAGATCAATCGGACCAATTGCGCCATTTGAATGGAACAAACAACAGAATAAACTCATCTATTCATACTTATTCCTGCTGACCAAAGGCGTCCCTGGAATTTGTTTTTCCAACCATTTGCTCGCTTTGAAGCAGAAACTGCTGCAATAATGCTGAAAGATAAGGGGGTAAACATTACGAATGGTTCCTCACTTCATTTCTATCAATCGACAGCATCGATATGGCTTGAAGAGATATGAAAGCAAAACACCTGGAAAAGATTTGGAACAGCGGGTACAAAACACTAGGATCGTATCCTGTTTCGATGGAACGAATCCAAAAGGCTATGTTTATATTCCAGATCAGTCTTTCGACAGTACTCTCTCCATTTTGTACACATTTTCAATGTCTTTCAAACCTTTCGGCCTCTCCCTTTGCAGGAAAATACTGTTGTGAGAAGTATCTTAAACGACGCTTATCAAATCATTGAACATCTTGCAATTATTGACATAAATCAAGCAAAGTAACGCGTTGTTAACTTTTAATCATAGATGACTGTGGTAACACGAGCTTCGCTTCAGCAAAAACTGCGATAAAAGTAGATGGAAAGACAAACTACATGTTCTCAATTCCTAGCATGACTTCAATACATAACGCATCTGAAAGTTCTAAGGCAAGTAAACACTTTTCCACTTTACCACTCAGCTACATCTAACACATTCGCAGTTTCTCTCCCTGTCCGTTTCCCAGTCTATCTATCTATCTGTCCGTCTGCCAGTCTGTCTGTCTGTCCGTTGTTTGCCCTTTATGTGCAGCGATACCACTGTCATGATCGCGCCAAAACATCTATGAAAAGTTGACAGAATTAGAGGGCGACTTCGCGGAGTGAAACTTTGTAAGTGTGCCGGGGCCAAACGGGTAGAGGTGATTTAAAGGCCAAAAGGACAATATGGCGACTTCTGTGATGAAGGCGGTTCTATCGGGCCCTTTGCATCGGGATGAAGGAGTTGCTCAACACTCATAAAAATGTTCAGAACTTTCCGGAACCTTCTTAAGTATTCCACTCAATCCCCATCCATATCATTAGCAAACAGCTCCATTTTCATTCACTTTGGTACACTTCTCGAACTGGGTAAACCAAAATCATTGTATACTATAAAACTCTCAGAAGTTGATCGTAAAGTTCCCTGTATACGTAGACAAGTCAATTTATTGAAACCTTATCCTTGGAAATTATTCCGCTAAAACGTGCTTGGACTTTATCTAATACCCTAACGAGCACTCGAACTAATAACCATTTAGTGTTGATATGGTCCGAAGCAACATACAGGCTTGTAAAGTTAAAAATCGGAATGTACCGACTCTCATAGCGCCGGCCATCAATATCTATGTCCTTCCCATTCTGCTGCTTCAACCCCATCAAACAAAGACCTACGGACATTATTTACTCCAAGAAAGAATTTAAGTTCCGGAACTAAATGAAGAAAACAGTGTTTCACCAGTTAGCAATCATTTGTGCAAGAAACGGATGAATGTGCTGATGTCCAAGTTCAGATTCGATACACAAAGAATGTCTTGGGGATACCTTGGCATGTCAGTCGATTCTGGCTTATAGGCAGGCAAAAGAAGGCCTCAGTTTCATTTTCTTCTTGTATTGCCGACGTAATAAAGACAACTATGGACACAAAATCATTGTTTACACATGCTCAAGGTTCGCCATGTGATCCTGAGCTGAAATGTCATAGATAAGGGCACTATTTGGATTGACAAAACTTGATTACTTTGCCACTGTTTCACAAAATCATAATCTTTACATATAAGATCAATTCATTATGAAAGAAAGAAAAAACCCACGAAACAAAAGACAAGGATTAAAAGAAACAAGAAAAAGAGAAAGTGGGTGAACGGGATATGAACTAGCTCCGGCAGTTCACTTGTCAGAAACAGAGGGCACAGTTATCTTTCTATAGGGGTAACATCGACAGTGAAAGTCGGAGATCATGGAAAAAGCAAAACGTGGAGCATGCCAGTTCTATAACAAGCAGGGCAGCTAGACCTTGAGGCCGATAGTATGTGAGTATTAAGTCTTGGGATGTGTGAATTCAAATGGCTTCTTGTAGGCTACTTCGTTAGAGCGTCCGACGTATCCCTCTATTCAGAATGTGAGTATTAAGTCTTGGCGACTTCGTTACGAGCGTCCGACGTATCCCTCTATTCAGAATGTGAGTATTAAGTCTTGGCGAATTCGTTACGAGCGTCCGACGTATCCCCCTATTCAGAAGGTACTGTTGCCACAGTTGCATCGAGCTGGTCCTCAACTATTATCTTTGCAAATCGACGCTTATCTTCTGACCAAAATCACATCGAGTCATCCTAGTTAAAATGGTCCCTAGTCCCTAGTCCCTAGAGCTAGTTCCTTCAACGAAGGACAAAGGGTGAGAAGAGGGAGCTGAGGAGGATTTAAAGCTGGCTTCATATTTCACCTCTGTTAGACTGCTTAAGCCACGTCGAGTCCTCTCTTTTGTTAAGGTTGCTACCCCTATCCCCTTTTAGGAGCGTTTGCTATTCGATCCGTTTCCATCGTATAACGGGGTCAACTTCGCGGTTACTTCAAAGTCAACATGATTGTAGTCTATGTACCAATAGCTGATGTAGATGATGCTGCCATCGATGATTTTTTGACTTCCTTAACAAGACTACGAAGTGACAGCTAGTCATCACCAGCTTCTGGTTTAAGCACCATCCAACGCGATGATAGAAATAGATGGGTACTTTTTGATCTCAATAGGGACCAGTTTGATTACATGTTGATTACCAAACGATTCCAAAACTCATGAATCTGACCAGGGGATGCCGTCAGATCCTATTACAATACTGTAGTTGCAAAAGTTTTCTCCCAAGCATGTTTCAAAACCCAAGCCAAAGAAAGTCTTGTGTTTAGGACTATAAAAGATTATATGGAAATCAAGAAACTGTTTTAAAGAGGGGTCATTAGAAGTAAGCAAAGAGTACCTTTACAATTTATTAGGGCGCTCTCAGTATGACTCTAAAATATGCAATAGACAATCGCATTCCAAAGGAAGAAGCCAAAGCTGGATTGGCATTAAGGGTGGCAGCTGAAATCAATGGTATAATGAACCAGAGGGGCTTCGTAAAAATGAAAGGACGCTACGTAGAACGGGATACATGATAAATTTGCAGAAATAAAACGACTTACCCTGTCCTTAAAATCAGTCACGACAAAAAGATCAATGGAATCACGCGATAAAGATTCTCCTAAGGAGACAAAATGCCTCAAAGCTGCTGGGAAGACAAGTCCTTCTGAGCGGTAGGAAGTCGCAGCTAGGTGGGTTGACTACGTGTATGAGATTTTTCATGATGATGACGATATACGAGATGTTACCAAGGTAACTGCAGAACTTGCCCCCCCCCCCCCCCCCCCCCCCCCGCCCCCCCCCCCCCCCCCCCCCCCCCCTCCCCCCCCCCCCCCCCCCCCAACCCCAAAACCAC
>JAAAKL020009144.1:0-15321 GCA_010016065.2 Carybdea cf. marsupialis auct. non (Linnaeus, 1758)
TTCTATTTATATCCTTCATTGTGATTTTTCGACATTACTATTTGCCTAGTTGAAGTCAACTTGGGTATGACCTTCGGAAGAATTCATCTGTTTTCCTTGTACTTACGATAGTGATCATAATTATAGAAATAAAAATAACAATTAGGGCAATGATGATGATACTGGTGATGACGATGACGACGATGACAACTGTGATGTATGATACAATGCTAAGTGAGGCAATGTATATCAAAATTTCTCGAGTTAACAGTGACATTATGAATACAATCATTACACTCAGGGGAATGCATGGAAGATATTGTCCGATTTGTTTAACGTAAATTAAACAAACTTGGCATATGAATTATCTAATGCCTGTAATTACCTTCATCATGTCCAGTGGCATGTAAATACCTGTCCCAGGTACTTTTGTTTCATCTTGCCTAACGTGCCTAGCCCAGATGTGCTGCCATTGCAAACTAGAGTAACCTCCTACAAGATACAGTGGCTCGATGGTGAGCGTTCCTTTAAACTGGAATACGCACAGACGATCCTTTGAAAAGATAGAATTACAACGAGATTTTATGTAATCATAGTAGATAATACAAAAGCCTAACGCATGGTCAATAAACAAATGTTTACATTTCCAGACTTTTTTCGGGAAGTAATAGCTATTCGAACCGCAGTAAAAGGGGGTGAAAAAAGTAAATGAGGCTGAAAAGAAGAACAATCTGTGAGTGGAAATATGGAGGCAAAATGCAAGGTTTCTGAATTTACATTACACAGAAGTAAAAAACAAGTTTGTCTTTCAAAGTTGCAGCTACCAAACGAACACGATACAATTTTGGAAATGATCAGGGAGGTGTAAAATACTATCTCGAATCTCATAACCATCGTTTGATTGAAATCATAGAGATTGTATTTTGATGCAGTTTTTCACTTTTCTTGCATCTTAAATCTAAAGTTTATAGTGAGGTTTTCAAGGGTGTTATCGGCTGTTAATACTATCATACAAGTTTAAAATATGTCATACAAACTAAAAGAAAATCTATAAATTGTGAAGCTGGTAATTTAGCATTCAAAGGGATCTTCTCGAATATTATTTCCAGTAAGCAAGGGTTACAAAAACAGTCATAGATTATGTTAATGAAGGGCGTTTGTGCAGATTGAGTCAATAATGCCAAGCAAATGGAAGCTTGTATTATACTGCAATAGCCAATTCTAAAAAGATGCCGGAGAAATAGAAGTTATGTAACCATGGGAACTCAAACACGTAACACACACATTCGTAACGTGTGCTCAACGATAGGAACTACCTGGCTCACTGTAATAACATTCCCAATTTTTCTAGTCACTACTTAAGCTGCCAATCCTTCAGAGACGGACATTGACAACTACCTTCTACGCTATTTTGGAGACCAGCCCCTCTAAGCAAGGTTGCCTGATCACGAAAGAATTTCCATGATGTTTATAAATCTGCTCAAAGCCCATTGTAAGTTGTAAAGTACCATTAAGAAGAGAAGGACGTAAAATGATAAGTTTTGAAATATAATAGAGAAGTAGAAAATATACCACCAAAATATGGACTCAAAACTGTGGCGCAGACAATGCTGCAATTAAAATTTTTTTCTTGATTTTTGTGACACGGATGTTGAATTGCTCGTGTCGAATACTAAGTTCATATCAATACCTTGATTTTTAGATGCGCAAAATGCTTTAAATAGCATTTTGGCACATGTTTTGAACGTCTGAAATAAAAATTGAGCTACCATGTGTAAGGTTTGCAATTACAATCATTTTACGATTTTCAACTGACAAGAGTCATTTGAGCTTTCCGTTATTCGTATTTGTAGGTCCTGGTTTCATACAGTTGAGATTTTTGTCAAATGACAAATCAAAGTCTCTTTAGTGGAGAGCGTCCAGAAGCAAACTTTTGCACCTATAACACTTTTGTACTTACATTTCTACACATTACTGATCATTAAGTAGTAATTCAACTTAAAAAAATTCATCGTAGCACACTCTCCTTAATCTGAGGCAAATGTTAGAATCAGGCACCGAATTTGTTGTCAATAAAAAGATCAAGGATACCATCAGTTACATGCACTTGTAAGACAAGTCTTTATCTTACATATGTTATACAGTTATCTTACTTGCTCAAACTTCACTCCGAGACAAATTCGGATTTTTTATTTCCCTAGTGTAGGTTAAAATGCATCAAAAATTGTATCACATCACCACTCCTTATGTTATCACGTAAAACGAGTAAACATATCATGAGTATACGCGTTGAAGCCATAATTTTCGCACAACATGCTTGGTATTTCCCTTTTGCGGATAGTCGAGTACTTTACTCCTAAATTGTTCACATGTTAGATATGGGAAAATGTTAGGCAATCGATCTCTCTTTTACAAACACTAATAATATTTTTTTCAATGTGTATTTTATCACTACAAAATATCTCCGATTACCAGAGCCGCACGTTATGTTTTCTTTGCTCTCCCCATCCAAGAGTAAGGTGTTACTTTTGATCTGTCTCATTAAGTTACTAAAAGATTCAAACAGTACTCACTAGGTTGCGGCATCGAAGTGGGTTGTTGCCCTTGGGAAAATCGTCTGCTTTATTCATTCCTATCCACTGATACCCATAGGCTGAAGTAACGTTGGCACTAAGAGTAGAAAAAACGCGTTGGTGTACAAATCATGCAAACTTATGACTTTCGAATGGTATCTTTCTCTTCAAATAATTATTTTCATCTTAAAATATTCTTGATAAATTCTAATGTTGATTCCAGTATTACTTGCATTTGTATTTGGAAAGAAAATTCAATCAACATTATGTTTGTTTTTAATATTGTACAAGAAGTGACTATATTACACTAAAATTGATCTTCCCTGGTAATCTTCTACACTTCTGCTGGGAGAATTACTTTGTCTCTATAAGTCAAGAGCAAGATATCGGCTTTCTATATATCATTCATTTGATGTGACAGTTAGGTGAAAATTTTAAAAGGAGGTAAGAAAAAAAGTTATCAAAACTCACTCAATGGCTTCCGTGTAGACATAAGTTGCAGTAGGATTTTTCACAGAGAAAAGAACAATTCGGGTTCCCAGGCTTTTGATATCCTCCATCACGTCTTTAAATTTTCCAGCCGGTTCCTGGTCGTAGTCGGCAACAACTGGTAAAGTGTACTAAAGGTAAGCATGGAGAGATCAATTTGATTAAGTGGTTAAACAAGATATCACAGTATTAAATTTTTTCCACTCTGAATGCAAATTCTATGGGCTTAAAACCGAGTGACAAGCATAATGCATTTATTTATTATGTTAGAATTCAACTAGGACGTATCCTAATTCAAAACGGTAAGAAAAAATGAGAACAGAGAAAATCAAGGTACAGTAAATATTTCATTGCCATTTTATTTGAAAGGGCCATCGTCGTAACAAGGAAGGATATTGGCCCTTAATATGCTGATGATCATAAAAGATAACATGTTCATACAGGGCACGAATTGGACCCTGCCCAAGGTGGGGATGGGGAAGGGCGTTAAACTAAATGTTCCGTCTCCCTCTATATGAAAAAGGGATTACAATGTCAACGTTACTGAGTTATTGTTAGTATTGAAACAGAATGAACAATTCTAACTATTTATATTCTTACATATTAAAGGAAATAAGAATAAAATTCAAATACATTTTTAGGTTAAGTTATTGCTTCATAACAAAAACTTTAAAATTTTAAAGTCTTACCTGTCGTAGGATCTTGATACCAAACTTTTTCATCAAAGCATAGAAAGAAGTTGACAATTCGGAATCGAATGATCTTATCAAAGCCTAGGAAATTAATTAGAACACAAAAAAATAACATGCACAGCACTGGTACATCAAGACGCTGTAAACTGCTTCCTAAAATAAAGACTTGAGGTGAATTTGATTAATTGTTGCATAACTATTAATTATTGAAGAATCAATAGTTGATAAATTTATACCACACAAAGTCAGCTTTTGTTCCGCTCACTCACAGCAAAGAAAGCAACTTTCAAAATGGAGTTTTTAAGGGTTAAATTTATTGATGCCCCTAAATAACTATTTATCATGTCTAATATTCCTACTTTATAACCATACATCGAATATTCCTTTGCTCCCTTTTGACGTCTCCCTGCGTATTTTTAGTTCACCTTCACTCCTATTTTGATTACTTTCGTAGGGTATTTTTACACTTTTCCTCAACTAGTTAGATCTCTTTACAGTCAGTACCTTGGAACTTCTGCGACCTCTTTTCAGCAGAGCAGTTTTTAACACTATTGTCACTATTCCAGACCAAATGTTCAGAAAATTTGTAATCCTCTCCCACCCACCCCTTTTTTGCCTCTTTTTAAATAAGATTGTAGTTACCTCTCTGTTAACCCAGCCACTGTTTTGTTCCGGAAATTGGTGACAGTAAACATTCATCAATGCTTGTAGCCAACGCAGTTCATCATCTATTTCGGACTTATTTGTAGGATGATTTATTCATCGATTAGTGAATCTGCCAAAGGAGTTATCTGCAGTTTTCTCGTTCACAGAAATTCTTATACGGATTTCCTATAAGGAAACCAAGACCCTCCTCCTTTTAGTGTTGACTGCCTGCATTGACGGAAATAACAACTTCTTCAACACGGCATTGACGACTACGAGTATAGCCTGTTCCTTTGTATTTTTCGGCTCGGTCTCAGTTCTGTCTCCTCGTTCCTTGGTTACGAAATTTCTTTTAAATTCATTCTTCTTGACGTAAGTGGTGTTTCCTGAGTTCCAAATTTGGAATAGGAAAAATATTATTTTATTATATTGATTGACAAGCTTCCTTGTTCTCTGCTGACTTTAAATAGTGTGTCGGGATTCTCCTCATCATCAAGTATTGCTACGTTATGATGACTTGCCTGATTTACGCGTTGGTATTTGATTCTTATGCAAGAGGTATTTTGAAACTGCGCATCCTTATGTTTCAGGAAGGACTCGGCACGGATTCATTGAATATTGACGTAAAGCCTCGTTTTGAGTAAGAGATCAAAATGTTAGTAAGCTAGGAGTATATTTTTAATGGTGATTTAATGTTTGTATAGTTTTTAATGACTTTTGCGTATTATCTCATTGGATAGATATTTTAGTTTCACATATTTGTACTTTCACATAAATGGAGAAGTACAAAGGAGTTATTGTAGGAATAGATCGATGAATTGACCTTGATTGACTTTTTGCCTCTCGTTTTGGATATTTGATTTTTTCGATGGTGGAAACAGAGCAGAATCACGATTTAGTCGCAACACAGTGTACAACGACAATGGTTTTGCAAAGCCGAATGTGTGTTTGTTACTTGTTGCATGTGCAGACTTTTAAGAAAATTATATGTGCCTTGTTGATGTTGATTTTGTTACCAAACAAACTGACGCCTATATTAATCGTATTATTGGATAGGAGTTGATTATTTGTTACTAATTGCTAGTTTTGCGTGGCCTCTACAATTTTTATGGCCCCTGGAGACAATGTGTGAAAAGTTATTCTGTCGTAAATAAGCAATTTTTCGCCTTAATTTCTACTTGCATTGACGTGGGATTTAATCAGACTGGCTTTGAAGTCTCGGCAAGGAGAATAAGGCTGCGGTATCAGAAAATTCAAGCCAGTATAAATGGCGGTGAAGAGCCATGAGAAGTTTTTGCCGTTTTTCGTTTTGTATTATAGGTACAAAAACGTACAAGAATCAACTACAAAAAAGGCCTTGGGACGAAGTGATCTTAAAAATTAAATCTACTTAAGGCAGATGAGTACACTTTGATTAAGCCGATTGTGTGAAAAATGTTAACACTTTATCCAATGTTCAGTAGTCAAGGCAATTTCTTGTGAACATGTAACTTGCCATTATTTCTTTGTAAGTAAGATACCACAGTAGATAGCATGTAGCTAATGCTGATTACAGGAATCGCAACTTACTATCTTGGTCCATTTCCTCTTTAACAGAAACAACACAACCCCATGATAATGACTCTCTTCACTGTAAACCAGGCGGCTGAAATAAGGGTACTTTGCCTAGGTACAAGAACAGAAAATTAAATTGTTTGTCTTACAAATGTTAACTATATTGTATTGACATTCCCTTAAATAAAATATGGAGGATTGGCAACAGGCCCACGAGAACGTCTTCCAAAAAACGTTACTTAAAAATGAAAGAAATGTATCACATAATATCCATCTAGAACTACAAATGTCAGCATTAATGTAGCCAATATGTAGACCAGCTGAAGTAGATAGTCTGCTCATCTACGATCAATGGCATGCACCAACTTGTAACTATAGAAGGTAGGCTGTTTCTTATGTTTATTTAAGAGCCAACTAAACACATTTAATATGCTACAATTTCGACATCTGGGATGGCCTCTTCATGTTTCCATAGTTGATCTTTAAGTATATGTGATTGCCAGGACCAAAAGGAAAACAGTTACAGCAGAGAATAATTAGATTTGGCAGCTAGAACGTTAGCTTAGAATTTTCCTTGATGATGCCACTTTCATTGTCCTAGTCGGTGAAGTTAAAACTCGTAATCACATTCCCCGTGAGAAAGAAGTAAAAATCGAAACTTGAAATCTCGTCCGGTGTTTTCACCTGTAAGTACAAATTCACTACAAAATGAGTCACAATATTTCTCAGTGCTGTAGCATTGAGATCGATTCTGCAATAGCTGTCCAGTCTGCATGCAGATCAATGCTGATTAGATGAAAATTCAGGGACCGTTCGGCAGTCCCTAAAAAGACGAGTTTGTAGAAGTTTTAACGTCGACAACGTCAAGTATTGGCGACTGTTACGGACTTGTATAACAAACAGATAGTCCACCCCATTTTAAATTCAGTATCGTATCAGCATCGCGTCAATTTTGAAGCCTCATCAGTATGCAAAACACGTGATATTATTTTGCGACAGAAAATCACATGTTGAGTGATACATTATCTTTTACAATAATTTAGTAATGTGTAAATCTACTAATCTAGTAATGTAATCTGCAATTATTTGGAGAGTTAGAGTTCTACATGGAGTTGTGAAGAGTCGTTTTGGAGTTCTAAGAGCTGATGGAAACTTCTTCATTTCCGTCTGAGACTAAGTTGTAGAAAGAACAATGATTACTAACGATTTGTATCTAATAAGTGAAACTTAATGACAAAGTACTTGGACATATCTTAAAGCAACATTTTGCATCAACGAATCACACTCCTTGTGACACCCTGCCTCAGCCCATAGCTTATTTATGTGGTCAAGGAGGCTGAGTAGCGGTCTTCTATAGCTTTAGTTTGTAACTGGCAAGTTTATGTTTTGTGTAAAACAACATTGTTAGTTACAGAATAGTAAGAGAATAATCATATATAAAACTTGCCCAAACTTCATAGGACTTGTCTGTTTATCAAACTGCTCCACCATGACATTGCTAAAACTAACATCAATAGATAACAATAGACAAATGGGCCCCACCATGACGTTGCTGAAGCAAACATCAATAGATAACAATAGACGTATGGCTTACAAATTGTCCAGAAACAAATCTCAACACTATATATAAGAATAAACTTGATTTGAATTTACCTTGTCCGAAAATTCTCCAGAGAGATCATTTCTAAAGCTAAGAACAGAGTACTTGTCAACACTAGTTATGGGTAATATCACTTTGGTTATTTCGTTTTTTTGAAATCCGATTATTCCAACTGGTTTCTTCAAGGGATCCAACTAAAACAGAACAGCAATAAAACGTATCACAGGAAGAGCATTTAGAATAGAACAAGAATAATTTAAAGGCCGTCATTTCACTGGCAAGTGATGCCAAAGTTTGTTAATTGAACCAAACACAAGATAAATTGGAGGGACTCTTATCTCTTATGGCTATTTGGTGGGGCTTTTCAATGAAGGAACTGTAGTTACTAGCTTTAAAGGACAACTTTTATATTCTATAATTATGTAAATGGTATCTTGAAAACAGAAAAACGTGATATAAATGGAGCATTTATGTGGGAATTTGAGAAAATTACGTGTTCAGCTCCTGCTTCTAAATTTTTCAATCAGATTTATGAAAAACATATTTCTTAGTAACAGATGATTTTCCACTCTGATTAAACTGCATTACGTTATAATAGAAAACATCGAAGTTCTCTCCATATGGCCATCCTCGGGTTCTGATCCCCTGCAGGGATAGCACGACACTTTATGTGTCATGTTGCCAAAGCCGCGTATCCAGACCGGCCTACACGGCCACGTTCGCACGAATTCTCCTAACACCCGTAAATACCTATACTTTATTGATCATGTACGAACCACAAGTACGTATCAAGTTACAGATATACTATACCTATCAACTGGTGTCGTGTCTTCCAGGTGGCAGTTTTCCTGCTTACATATTAACTTCTCAAAATTGCTTAGAAGATACTGAAGATCTGTAAAATTAGTTGTTAAACTTTAACCTCTCAAGCTGCACCACAAATACACATGGACGCCCAAAAATGCCCTTCTATCTAGTTAAGGCACTCAATTCCATGAACTGGATTCAGTCTGGCAGGCCACAAGTAATGGCAATAACGAATTCCATTATCGAAACGTAATAACAGCAAAACATTTCTTTACTAGGATATTCTCTTAATATTCTTACCACTACGTCCCTCTTCATTTTCTGATACGCCCTCACTCCACCTGCTGTAGTTCCTTCATGGTAGTACGTTTTGAGACGAATCTGGCGGCCTATGAAAGATGAAAAAGAGGATAGAGTTGCAACTGATGTATCCATCCAAAAAATTCTTTGATCAAGACCATTTTGAATATGCCTCGTCTTCATGACCGATTTTAATATGTATGTAAGTCAGAAGTAGAAGACATGAATTTAATTTTGATATAAAACAATATAAAAAGCAATGTCTTTGATGGTATTTACACTTGCTACCTTCGGATATTCCGTCTAACGCCTTACTGACCTAATAACAAAGTCATTACTTGTTTTGAGGACTCCATTGATGTAAGGCCGGGCTTGGGAAGGGAACCACAGTGATGATTCTTTAGGCTGGCCATTGAATTATCGGTAATAGGAAACATCAATTCTACACGCGAAGATTTCTTGAGGCACTCCACTTCATATGCTGTAGGCATGAGGAAAGTGATTGTATACTTATCAAGATTCTCCGTGTTTTGTGTGAGGGGCGAGAAATAGTTTATTTTTCGTTGCCCAAAGTCTGCTTTTTAACACTTAAAACACAAGCAAACTATTAAAACACAAAAAGAGTGAATTTACCAGCAATGCTCAGGAGATAAACTGAGTCTACTGCCGGCCTTGGATTAGAAAGATTTTGTCTTGGAAAAGGAACGCAGCTCTTATTGTTGTGACTATACCCGACGGTATTAAATGTGCTATACATTACATTTGGTCTTATTTCAATGTGATTTCAAGAGCAAGAGCTTTTACAAGTGGATACTGATGTATACCCAGTGAAACATGATACACCATATTCGGTACTTGTTACAGCATTTGGGTGTGTTCTCGTCTAATACATTCCAAAAACGCTCTTACCGACCTGATGTGTTTTGTTTCGAGACATATCTACTGTACTTGATTACTTTATAACCGCGGTTTGAGGTAGACATTCAGTGTAGTGCGAAACTGACGGTAAGGGAATGGGTTATTATGTCAATGTAAAACCTACAAATTTTTTTTTCTTTACGGATTGTGTTATTCTTATGCCCATTACATCTTTTGACATTTCCTTCTCCAGATGTATAAAGGTGATGATATCCCTATTGTTCCCGTGCCAACCTCTTCTAGTTTTCTGTGTGTCTGAGACTTCAGAATGGATGTCTGACTTTCCTCTCTGTCACCTAGACTTTCCTGCGTTGTTTGAATATTTCCCATGTATTCCCCGTTCTATACTTGAAATATCTCTTAATTGCATTAGGTCAGTGTACTGTTTCTTCTGAAGTGCCAATTCAGGTAGGGATGAATATGTTGACGTTTTCTGGTGTGATGTCCAATATAACTTCAACAGACTATCTCTCGCCGCTCAAAACTTTTTGCTATGTCGTATTGTTCTTTACCTTACAACAATGTGGTAAGAGTGGCAGATCGATGTATCGATCGCGCGATTGTCTCGTGGAAGTCCCTCTTTGTAAATGTGATTAGTTAGATTGGCTTGACACTATGGAGATATAACCAGTCAAGATATAACCTTGTGCACGCATTGTACGAACAGAAATTGAAAAACATGACAACATGCTAGACACTCTTTAACATATTACAGAAACATTTTTTAATAAAGTTAACACTTTTTCGTTGTATTAGTACCTGCAAAATTAGGTTGAGGAGGGAATAATGGACAAGAATTTTGATCAGTCAGTGCAAGGGGTAGTCAACATTGGTTGATCTGATATTCTATGACTGACTAGTTACCTTTCTTTGTACAATGTGCACTCTTAGTTAATTTGTTAAATTATGTTTAAACTCTTTATATGTACAATATTCTTAAAAATTTCCACATATTTGATAAACGCACATTCTGTTATTAGACGTTCTCAGATGATTGCCTTAAATTTTAAATATTTGATACACATCCTACTCATTTACTCAAAGTATCAAAGTTTATTTCCTGCAATAATCCAAGGAAGGTTGACTAAATTCACGCATCCATTTGCGCTGAAAAAAGTGCTCTCTCGTCCTGCTTACTCAAAATCTAATCACTATTATTATTCAGGTGTACTTTGTTTGTAGGGAAAATGTTATTGATGTATCGCTAAGTACCACCATATCTACTGTTTCTCAGTAAACTAAGTTTGTATAAGTGAAGCACATTAAGGTTAAGAGGTGTTCTCCAATGCTAGCATTCAAACGAAATTCATTCTATGAAGTAGATTATACCTGGCAGCAATGACGTATAAGGTCCGTCCCCAGCTCTGTATTGTCCTTTATTGATGTCGGCAACCGCCCCAAGCATAAACGTTTCTAATTGGCCATCCAAAAATAAATCCGTTTTCTGGAAATTGGCAAAGTGCATATCACCTATGCAATAGCAAGTAGGAAAAAGTCAAATTTTAACTAAACGAGTGAAAGAAACTCTAATGATAATCAGGAAACTGCTAAATCGTGACCAGAATTAGTCAAGAACTCTCTATTGGGAAGATCCCGGGCGGATCACTATTCTATGCCACTTACTGCCCAACGTGGAAAATTTGATGGTATTCATCGAAATGGTATATAACTTCTTGATCATAGAATATATATCAGTTATATTTCAGACGAAAGTCCAGGGTATTGAATAATACCGAGGAAACTATCTTATCAATAATAACAACTTAAAAGACGTTGAATTGTCATAGATTAAGTTAACCTCATAAAACAAACATGGTCTTTCAATAGTGATTTTGGGATAGTGCCTTGGTATTGCCTTGAGACTCCTAAGAGAACGCCTCAGTCGTAAGTGACAAAACAAACTTGTGGAGGTGAACAGATCGGATGGTAGATATTTGTCATGTCTTGAGTAGTAGTCTTTTTCGGAACTACGTTTCGAGATATACTACGACTCAAGACATGACCAATATCTACCATCAATGGCAACAACTGAGTCGACAAGCCTCAGAATATTTAGCAGTAAACAGACAGATTTGACGAAAACGGTTTTTCCTGTTTTGCTTTCATTTAACCCCCACCTCCTCCTTCCCTTGTCAACATAGGCGTGGAAAATTATTCTTCCTCTGTCGTGCCTGCTCTATCAAAAACAAAAATAAATGAGCTGCTGACATATGTTGATCGCACCTATCTCCCCTTAGGTGCAGTCTACCCTCTCAGTAGTTACAGCATCATTCGCCTTTCCTTTCTAGTGAAACGTTGTTAGAACTCCACAACCGTTGCATACTTGTTGCGAGCGTCACCTGTTTGGTTGCCCAAGACAAAAGTTACCCATTTGGATCCAGGGTTGCAATTTCGCTAGCAACTTATCAATAGCAACATGTAACACAAATATTACAAAATACGACGTACCTGAAACATTGAAGTAAGGTGTATAGCACTCAACTATCCTGTCCAACAGACCAACCTTGATTATGAACTTTAGCCTTACTTGAGATGCAGGCGCACAAACCGATCCAGGAAAGGTTGCAACTCCTGAGCTGAAGGTAAACATCGAATCCACTGAAACACATCCTTCTGGTTCTATTTCCGTTGTCACATTCTGTGAGAAGCAACGTTAATTTTGAATACAGATCATGTATTAATATAACTATGGTGGTATTATTTTAACATACTTTTTAAGCAATAGAATTTTGTGAACACTTTTGTAGTGTAAACATAAGGTAAAGGGTAGCTGCCAAGATTCCTCTCTACTCCCCGCCGAGCTCCCCTTGCGCATATATTTTTGACAAACAATTCTTGTTCGAATGTTAAAGGGGGCAGTTACATTGAAGTTTTGCGGATAGCCCAACGATGCTACGGCACTAAGACCCTGGTATAACGTCTGGTCAAAAGACCGTGCACCTTTAAGTATTTTGCAAGTGAGATAGCTTGCGCTAGAGCAAATGAAAACAACGTTTGAAATGGTGTTATATTATCATTTCGCTCTTCTTAGACTTTTGCCAGACACTACTGACAGTAAATAACCTGTCGTGTACGTGGAAGTCGTGTGTGGTGAGATTGAAGTTTAAATTAAGTTAAATGAGGATCGAATACGCCGGTCAGGATAATAAATGCTTAAGTTATGTGTTTTTGTCTTTTACAATTATTTTTTTCAAATTCAGTTTTACAACAAAGCGCAGTTTCTTTTAAGTTTTAATTTCGCATTTTAGGAGGAGGTGACCTTAAAGAAATCTTATTTTGAATGACAATTTACCTACAGCTGTGCAAGTTACAAATGCTTACGCTGTGTTTCTATATAAGAATCATCTATCTAAGCCAGATGACGCCCGAACCATGTAAATTATAACTTTTTAGAAACACAGGAAGGCTCGACCTAGTAGATAATGTCAATGCCATTTCTAACACTATTGATTTACCTGTTATCCACTAAAATATGGGAAATACTCTCTTAGTAAATATTCGAATTTCAAAGCAGCAAATTTGACGCCTATAATGGACAATGGCTTATTTTCTAATGCTAAATACAAGTGCGTAGAAACGACAAGGCATAGGGTATGATTGCGCAACATCGCAACGACGGATTGCCTTGTTTAGGAAGTTTACCATTAAAAGTGTTCCACTTCAACCATGGGAAAAGCGAACCGAATAGCACCGTTGAAAGTAGGGCTTCAGTATAAAACTGTTATTTATTATTTTTTGTTTTAACTAGGTTCAACGTTTGGCATATATTGAGAAACTTGGTGCTATGTTTCTTTTAAAGAGAAAAAGTTGAAGTTTCCTTTCAAGAGAGCAAATACCCTGAATGATAGTGTAAAGGATATCAGCGACAAATTAAACCCGTGCAATAACTTGTTTAGTTAAAATTTTCTGCTTGCTTCTTAAAGATTTTCCTCTCGCATAGTAGGTGCTTGGAAAATGTTTTCCATGTCAAGGTTCAAGATCCTCGTAAGAAATCATGCTTAGCTGAAACACATCTTTGATGACAGCAATGGGTGAGATTGTCAGCGTAAACAATGATGAATTTAATGGGTTGCATGGCAATATATGGGTGGAATAATACTCTCGTACTTGTAAAACAACAGGATCAATAAATTATAGGCAACCTTCCAAATCAGCAAGGAAACAAACGTTGCATAAGTAGCCCCTGTGCAACCCTGCGTCATATCAATCTACCAGTAGATGAAAGTTTGATACTTGGAAGACAATATGCGCAAACGTCACTGTGTGAGAATCTTCATACCAAATCTGTATGTCTTAAACATGCTTTAGAGCTTGCTGTAAGTTATCATTGATTGCTAGACCAGAAGACAGAGGGGAATATTCTTGCAACTACGAAAGGTCCTCTTACGAAACGTTCCCACTGTTAACAATAGCGCCTTCTGAAACTGTCTGAGTATCTAGAATGCAATAACCTTGCCTAAATTAGAGGATCTCTTCATGAACATACACTCTTGGATTTCACAAGGAGTAAGTGTCTTGATACCACATTTAGACTTGCATATCAGCTAAATTTGGGCTATAAATAACATTTAATTTTGATGCAGATGCGCCAATGCTGAAAATGATGATATTTACTTTATGTTTTTTACTTACTTTGTCTATGTTCTGTCCTGTTGTTAGTCTTCTTCCCTGTATATCGAGCATTTCAATTTCAACAGCGGACTGGAAAGGCATGTTTGCAATGACTGTCTTCGGAAAGTTGGCTAAACTAGTCGCAGTCAACTGCATAGTGTTAATCAATTCGCTGCCTGAGAAATAAAAAGTGCGTTAACTGTTTAGTTAGTATCACATAATGTGAAATAGCCTCTTCATATACATCTTCTTTTCCTTTTTTTCAATTCTTCGCTCAATACAAGTCAGGGTTGCCACTTCAAGGTACTTTGAAAGAAGTAGAAATATCACGTAAACAGAAAAATAGATGTTATCACAGACCATAAAGAATTAAAGATTTCCAAGAAGATGGCGATTGACATTAGATTTAAAAGTGTCATCATCGTAAGTAAGAGGTAAGCAGTCTGAAGACAGATAATTTCAGATCTTGGCAGTCCTAGGGAAGAAACTGTTAGCATAGAAATTTCTGTTTGTTTTAGGAATACAAACAGAAAAGTCATGCGGAGATTTAGCATGCTAAGTGGACCTTGACCTGATGAGGAGAAGAGAAACCAACTCAGCCAACTCAGAAGAACACTTACCAAAGTAGTACCTGCAGAAAAGACTTAGAGATGCAACATCTCTACGGTGAGACAGAGGTTGAAGTGTGCGTGCCAGTTCAGGGCCAACCGCAGGAGAAACTCGTTGTTTTATTTTTAAATATATTGGATTTGGCAACAGTGAGAAGCCTGTCCAAATTTCATAGGATATCAAAGCTTGTATCTATGTGAGGCGATCCATGGTTGGGCCAGCTAAAATTGATATAAAATTTCCATATAGACATTCAGACACAGTGTAAAGGAACACACTTTGTGTCTGATTAGGCAATAATTCTAATGCAAAAAAGAACCACATGAAGTTTTGCAATCGTTTTGCAACCTTAATAAATCCTTACTAAAATTAACTAACCATGGTCTCTCATTCTAGTGTCATGATAGAGTTCTAGTCAACGTGATTCTTTGGTATGTTTGATTTCCTCTTCCTGTAATTGCTAATCCTTGTCCTAATACTAACTTCCAATCAAATACTAACACGCTATTCTTAACCACTCCCTGATTATTCTAAGCCAATCGAA
>JAAAKL020009145.1:0-15320 GCA_010016065.2 Carybdea cf. marsupialis auct. non (Linnaeus, 1758)
CATAACCTTAGAGCGCCAATTAAAATACCCTCATGTCTAACTGAATCCGTTGTTTTACCAGTTCGTAAAGGGGCCAGGCAAGGCTCAGTTGTGTCTCCGACTTTGTATAACAATAGCGTTCTGCCGGCACAAGCCCGTCCAACCCTAAATAATGGAAAACATGGACATTAAATGAAAATGATGATGCAGTGGGGACTGTTTCAAAGTATTGTGGTGGCCTGAGTTATTTGACAACTGCAAAATTAACTCTTCAGTGTTTAAAGAAAACAGAAACTTATGATTAATATTAAAAACTAAGTTATTACGGTATAAGCTAAATCATTCCATCTGATAGATTATTGCAATTCCTTTACAGAATTACAACAGTTACCACTTTGACCCTATTGATACAGGTGCTTGTGACAGTGCAACTGAACTAGTTACACTGCAACATAATAGAACTGTAGCAGCCAATGTCAGATCGAGGTGGACATTTGATCTCAGAAGATGTGCATCATCTCCAAATAAATATTGGTCAAGCGAGAAAGCAACATATAACTTGCAACAGATTTGTGCAAACATACGGATGGAATTGTGAAGGTACACAAAGAACAGCAAGATACCTGATTTCCACATAATGCCACTGAATTACTGTTTAACAATTCTGATTAGCAAAACATTGTATAACCATGCTCAATGAAAGTTAATACACAATTCAGGCTGCCCATCATGTACTTGTCACACAAAAATAATCATCATAAATTAGGTCATGCTACTTCAGTGAGAATCTTAAAGATACAAGGATTATACTCATCTATCTTTCAGATGGCTTTGCGGTGTCAAGATCACAGATGAGGTGGACACAGCCTGCCTGTACGACAAACTGGGTATCCCTCACCTGAATGCCATCCTATGTCATAATAGACTCAGATGGTTTAGACATGTCCAACGAAGTCACGGTTGGATTAAGCGCTGCCAGTTGGAAAAGGAAGGCCCACAAGGACTTGGAATGACAACATCAAAGGGGACCTGCGAGCTTGTGGCCTATCTCCTGATATGGCTGTCAACAAGGATGCATGGTGTGGACAGATACGAGTCACCATGCGATGGTCCAACCCCCTGTAAAGGGGAACCACTGACCCTAAACTGCACGATGATGATGATGATGATGATTTCTTTCAAGCTGTCCATGTTCCATTTGCATCCCTTTTGTAAACTTATTTTGTGCAAGTAAAATTGGCAGTTTTAAGCATGAACACTTCTTGTAGAACAACAGCAAAAACACACTCAATACACATGCACCCTGTAATATCACAAAGATCACAATGAATCAATGATGGTTTGAGAAATTTAGATGATTCCTTTCGCATCACATTATTCTTCATGTCAACTACTATTCTAGCTTATCATCTTGCCTATTGTAGTTGGTTTTAGGGCGCTACACCCCCAAACCCCAATCCATATTCTTGCTCCTTCTATAGCCTCCAGAAAAGGGCAACAAGTAGGAACAAGGGTATTAAGGTGTTCAAAATGACTTTTATTCTTGATTGGGGATTTCCATTAGTGTTTGAGTTATAGAGCTACTTATAGAGTTACTAAAACCATATGCTGACCATGGTAGAAACTTTTCCTTTCATGTAATCAAGGAATTTTTCAAGCACTGGGGCAATAGGCTTTTGATAACCTAAACTTTCACAGTCCATTCCTGTTGAAAACCCACCATGAATTTTCCAGTTTGTTGTGTATCTCATTTGTTGATCAATTTGTAGACTTAAATGAAACAAGTAGCAATTGATGTGCAATATTTAAAAAGCAAGTAAGTCTGTGGGGATGATATAAAGTCATAAAATAAAATATGTAAAGAATATTATCATGAATGTAAAGAAACGTCTGACACAACTTTTTGAACACCTTATTTACCTAGTTTACCTACTGTCAAATTGCCAAACTATTCAATTATCATTGAGACAAAGTAGCCTACTTTTGGAACCCCACTATTAAAATTGCTAAATAGCCTTTTATTGGCCACCTTGGCATATTCTATTAAAAATATATTGCATCCAGCTGATAAAATTAGTCCAAAAAGATCATTTGTGTGGTCTTACATAAGGACATGCTAGTTTTGGTTTTGAATAATAATGCTCTGTAAATATCTGGAACCTTGCAGGTACAATTACATATAATTGTGGCCATTAAAGTCATAATATGCTTATCAGCTAGGATTCAATTTGGGAAATAATTGCTTTCTATTGCTAATCCAACATAACTCCGTTTTTCCGCTTCCTAACAGATACAATGAATCTGACAATGGTTTAGCTTAGGGTGGGAGCAAGAGCAGGGGCATTTCCAAATTATGTGGTACATTTGCTTTCCGGTATACTTAAAAAGCTAAGGCCACCCACCATCGGGCTTCAATGTGTGCATACCAAATTTTTTTAATGCTTACTTAATACTCCCATGGAGGGCCCATCATGGGGAGAGTCCTGCCTTTACCTGGAGATCAACTCTGGTGTGATTCATCTTTCATTGTTAGAATCTGAGGTCCAAGGATACCACTGCCTGAATATTGCGAATATCCGTCAAGAAACAAAGGAGTAGAAGCAGAACATACAAACATATACACGTACATACTCCCTTTTATTATTATAGATTCTTCTAATCAAAACCAGGGGGCAGTTCCACATAAAACCGTTATAAGGGGTACTTGTTGGTACTAAAGAGATGATGCCATTTATAGTGGAATCCCTTACCCATGCAGGATTTGAATAAAACTACAGAGGGTGAGGATGTATGAACCAAATGTTGACCTAGAGCTTTCAAAAGAACATCCATATTTGAGGAAAACTATAGACTATTGATATGTTCTAAATTCTACAACAGAAAAATGCTCAACATATTATTACAAGACCAAAACTAGTAACAATCAAGGTGATCCAAATCTTGGAAAGTAGAATAGTCTTTATTTTTAAATTTGGCAATATAAATTCTTCTGACTAGTGAATGCATAATGAAAAAATTCAAAATATGTCTAATCAATATGTCCACATATTCACAGGAAGTTTCCATTGCTGAGAACTTGGTGGAGGAAAATCACTGAAATTGTGTTGAGACATGTAGATGGCTTTTTACTGAGTAGAAAGTTGAAACACTATGTCGAGGGTGGTAGTGTGCACCCAATTTACCTAAAGTCAATCAATCTCAGCTTACACAAGCATTTTAAAGCCGGCATATAAGAATTATCTTTGTGTCTTTTTGCACATGGTATTAGAAGAAAGATGAATGATGTTGCCTTTCAGTATTATGTTGAAAGTATGATCAAATTGGACGAACATCATTTCAATGAATAGGACTGGTTATATGGAACTCACTTCCTATACAAATTCAGAAAGTCTCATCTCTAGAGGCTTACAAGATGAAACTTAAGACTATTTTGCAAAAAGGTTAAATTTGGCCCATATAAACATTAACATGTAACAGTTTTAGATATGTTTTTAATTGCATCTTTTATCACACTTCTTAGTATTTTTAATTTTTAAGACCCACATTTTAATTTAACACTAAAGCAAGTTATTAAATTACTATTGATACTATTATGTTGAAAAATAACATAAAAAAGTTCCACTATAATAACTCTAAGTCTGTTTCCAAAAAGGGAACAATTATGTCAATTTTACGCCAAAATGTTGCTTTTTTACTTTGACTAAGTGGCAAATTGTCTACCTTCTACTGACATTAATGGAATTGGGAAACTGAAAGTACAAAAGGGCTTTTAAAGGAACCGATGCCAAGGCCTATGATTGACAGACAACACTATCTTGTCATCCTTGATCCAGTGGACCTTTCAAACCTTGACCCATTGTATCCATATAGCCTAATCTTATTGCTTCTGTCCTACACTGCCATGTCTTTATAAACAGTGAGGATCAATAGGGCTACATGGTAACATTATGGCTTGGGGGAGTGTGTAGCGCAGACACCTAGATAAACATGATAAAGGCATCACCAGAAAAAGGGAAAGGAAAGAGGATATTGGTCTAGTCAAACTGTCTGGTTTGTACAGCTTCCTATGAAAAAGGACAACATACAACACCATTCTCAGGCACAACAGATGCAGCAGAAAATTTCAATCAACCTTTCATCAATTCAGGGTTACACTTTCACAAAAACATGAAAATTCCCTCCTTATAAAGGTTAAATATGCATAAACAAATGCCAAGATAATCCCAGATTGCAAACACACAATTCCATTACAGCCTATATTGACAAATGATTATAAGTCTATTCTGCTGCTGTTTTGGGTACACTTAAGAAATGGTTTTATCACATAAACAAGGACAAAACTTATCCCTGCAATTAATAGCTTCAACAACATTGCACAATGCCACTATGTGTGGAGTCACTTAAGAAAACAAGAATGGGCAAGTAACTAGTCAAGGCAAGGCCATCTACAACACAAAGGAAAACATGACAATTGACACAGGATTTAACACCCTGGAGCTTCATTATCAAGTAAGATGTTATTCAAAAACAAGATGATAATAGGGAAGTACTGGAGTTAATACTCCAGTGAAACTTGTATATCTGAACAGCCATGCAACACCTTGTAGCTGTCTCATGAGAAAGGGAAGTTTAGTGTAATCTCATTCACTCTATTTTTATTTATTTATTGTATGGCAACTAAAGTAAAAACAATAGTGAAATTACTTCTTTTTGATAAGGGATCTGGTGTGAGGGTATTTACATTATGGGTACTCTAAACAATTTAATCAATTATACATATTTGGATTGAAGCCTGCCAGTCCTAGGCCACTCGGAGGCAACATTGGGGTTTTAAGCCAAAAGAGGCTGACCTATCTTCTGCAAATTAAATGTTTAAAACTGTAAAATAACTTTATACAACTGCTGTGATGCAGCAGCCACCTCTCCTGCAATCTATACCTAATGGTCACAGCTTGATTCCCTTAAAATCCACTGGAGAAAATCACGAGGACATCAATTGCAGTGTGCTCTCATTAAAACCCCATGAATTCAAGGGGATTATACTGACCTTATCTTTCCTAGAAAAGAAAGTTAGGTGTAAAACAAGATTGGGGCCCTGAAGGTACTGTGGGTGCAGCCACCCTCACAATGACACAGTTTGCATTGTGATGCCATAAAGGGCTTTTGGTCTAAATGTGTCAGATACTCTGATAAAAGTGCTATGTGAAGTGGCATTACAATAGCATTTCTCCAACAAGACTACTAAGTTTAAATCTGCATCACGATCACCTAATTACATAAAAACATTATAGTCGTAGACTATTCATCCATGGTAAATCACTAACAAGTGAATATCCATGGTAAATGTCGGCACCAGTATTATAATATCAACTATATCTGCAGACACACACATACATGTCGCTGTTTGAGGGCAGTGGATGCATCTACACCTTCCACACCACTTGCTTCATACCTGACTAGCACTTTATCACATGTTGGATTGAAAATTGTGGCACTGAACTGGGGGTGATATATATAATCGGAAGGCATCCTGACAACATTTGAATATGTATGTATACAGCAAGTTATACAGTTTGCCCAAGCCTGATATTTTATAAAACTGTTTTCATCATCTCTGAAGTTATAATGCAAATGAATTATGCACATTGGTGAAGTAAATCATTCCTAACTTGTAACTTGTTCTAAAATGCATAATATTCATAAGATGTTAGAAACCAAAACACAAATAATCATAATCTTCCAATCTTGAAAATCAATAACTGCCTGTGTTTATGTCTGATTGGTCTAACTTATCACTAAACCATCACACTCCTTACAGCTAACAACAGATTTTGTACATGCAGCATCACATCTAGTTAAATATCCCTGCAAAGTATGGATTGAAAAATGTTACAACTATAAATATCAACAGATGCTATTCAGGTATTAGATCACTATCTAGCAATGATGATCTGATTTTCTATAATTATGATATGGTCTGCAGTTGTTTAAGTAAGTTAAATAATTCTGCTTCTGTTGTCTGATATGTAAGTTGCAGCTATACAGTAGTCTAATATTCATTGCAAATGTCCATTATGTAGGAAGATTTTATAAAACTAAATGTTTTTGACAATGATTAAATGAAAGAAAGAGATGGAAACAAATCATAAATGCCTTAACTCATTAAATGTCAGAGAAACTGATCATAAATAGGGTTAAGTAGGCCAGTCTCATGTCTACATATATGACATCAACTTTTGATGTCAGTCAATTTATTCAACAGTTCATCATAAACCTACATCAACTTAAGTATAGTTTCACTGTTTCCCAGTATTATATTTTGCATAGCCTGGTGTTCTACCAATTGATGGAATAATGCCTGATTGTTCAATTTTGTCCCCTTCTGCACAAAACTTAAGTGCCTTGTAGATACAGTCTGCTTGTCAAGTGTACAACAATTCTGAATGTGCTCAGCACAAATTACTCACTATATTAGTCAACCAAATAAGGGCAAATCAACCCTTTAAACTTTTTGTGCCACTACCGGAAGTAATTTCTGGTTCTTGTGATTTACTTTCCATAAACTTCTCTGGACTTTTCACATCTAACATAATAATACCTATGCAAATATGTAGTGTAAGGAAGTCTGATATAAACAAAACAAAAAGAGATGCTTTGTGTATAAGCTCCATATTCTCAGCAGAATGTGGGGGGACGTAAGTATCACAGTACAGTATTTGAGTATAAATTGTGGATTGAGAGAGTTGCCCTTGAAGGGTGAGTGTTAAGTTGCCACATGATGAGATCAATATGGCGACTATCTCTCCTGGTGTATGGCAACTAGTTGCTATGGTTGAAAAAGCTGTCTTCTCTATGTTTACGTAACAAATGCATCTTCTCAGTCGTTCTTATTTTGTTAAGAGGACCTGAAATCAATTCAGTTCCAGGCTCCTAGCACGAAATAGCGTCTCTTGCAGAAACGCCATTACTGCCGATGATAGACTAACTTCCCACTTGCCTCGCGTTACCATTATTGTCTACTCACTAGAACATTTACACCTTCGTAACATTTAAGCAGACCCGGCAATTTAAGTTTTCTGAGTGCAAGTGGTTGTTCGTTTAGCGATAAATCACCGGTTGCCTCGTATTATTCTGTGGTTGTCCTTCTATACAAAAGCAACTTCGCTCCCTGATGGCACGATAAGTGTACTTGTTTCGGCTCAACAATACCATTATGGCATCTAAAGTGAATCTAATTACACTGCTGTAACCCGAAAACAAACGAACAATAGAAGGTGAGAAGAGATGACAGCACAAAAGGGCAAGAATGCCGGTAGAATTGACATCAATAGAGTGACTTTCACGGTCTACCGGTTTCGTACACAACTGTTTACGCCGCAACGACTTGCTAGAGTCAGTTGTAACGTCAATAATAAGGTGAAATAAATCAATGTTTAATGCCTGAAACTAGGTCTTGACTTCGTACAGACTCTGAAACGCTCTGTGTATTTGTTTACTCGACGCACTGACAATTCACGGCAACATTAAATCGGTGGCATTCATGGAATATCACTCGATGAAACTAAGTCGTTCTTGCTATAACAAGTTCCGTTCATGAACCGTCATGTACAAGGTGAAAATTTAGACAGTAATTTGATGCCTATTTTCCCTATGATATCCTACGAATCTGCTACAGTCGACGAAAGAGCAGAGGGCAACTTAGATCACGTCGGAATTGTTTCGTATACAACATGTACCTGCTGAACTTTTCGAGTTAGTGTCATTAAAGTTTCAGGAATCTATTTCTCTAAATTTTCCCTTCTGATTTCCTTGTCAGTTTTTCTGGATGACTTGATCTATAGACCTGTCGTTCTGGCAAGAAGAACTTGATCACAAATGATCGGGTTTTGTATTCACTGTCATGTAAGCTTCCGATCAATGTCAAAAGTACATGAAGGGTAGATTTCACGGGATGGCCTGCTCTAGTCACGACGTTGGAAAATCACCTTGGGATAAAAGATAAAAGTGAGTTGATTCTACCTACCGATCTTTCCCTTTCCTCTTTGCATGCCACGCTCCCATATCATAGCCCATTTATGGACCAAAATGTTGAACACGATCGAGAAATAGCATAGAAGCCTTCGCGACTTGAAAATTTCAACTATTCTGCCATGATGAGGTGAAACAGGTGGTTTCTGCCATCTGGTGCCAATCGTCAAGCGCACATCTTCTCTCCTTAAATCTCCGTCCTTTTCCTTCAACAATATTTGAAATCAGAGCTGAGCAAAGCGCTAAAATAGTGCTCAGAACTCGAGGAAACAAACAGTTGTCCCAAGTCCGACAACTTGTTGGCTTAACCTAAGTTTTTATAAGATTCTATCATGGTCCGATTGCCTTGATCCATTGCCAGCACGTTGTTCTCACACGATCAGTGCAAAATAATTCCGAGCGACTGTCGCATAAATTAGCATATATTAAAACTTCGACCTGTTCGCTTCGTTCGTCAGAAAAATAAACTCAACGTGAAATAATGCTAAATACTGGCAAAATGAAGACAACAATGATTTTATTTCCCTCTATTCTCTCTAACTATCACAACTGATCTTGACTAAAGCCGATTAAAGCATCCCGATATTTATTAAACACTCTCAGAGGTACCCGAGCGAATTTACCAACTCAAGCCCCAACGACGAATCGTCACACATCAAGCATAAATCAAAGACATTAGCGGCAACCTGAACAAATAACCCTAGTTGTTTTGGTTTGACAAAAAATCACATCAGCTGTACGTGTTCGGGTTTATGCCAGAAATTTAAACATGGAGAAGCAAGGTCAAAGCTGTTACTGTTTATAATTCTAATCATACTTGTTAGGAGGTAAGTCACAAGTGCAATAACTGATCAAGGTAGATCTAACCTTCACAATACACCGGATGCTGCGAATAAATGATCTGGTGCAATTATCAGGTTTTCAACCTTGTATCACAAAGGAATGCACCGAAAGTATACCATGTAATATGGACATAAATTTTCAAAAATTCTTCTCTATTTTCCTATTCAAAATTTTACTTTCTAAACCCGATCTCAGTCAAAATCATTTCTCGATTTATTTATATTGGGGGGAGGGGGGGGGCATTATGAAAGGGTTGTGCGTTTATTTGAAGTGATAGAAAATAGTGTACACCTGTGATAAAGAATCCGAAAAAGGACACTCTTAAAGTCCTTCCTCGGAATGCTTACAACACACTGATCTCTAAGAGATCAGTGTTACAACAAGCAAAATCTTGGTAGGTAACGTCTATTCTGCTTCTCAGTTGCACAGTGAAATGAATACCGTTACATAGCTGTGAGGTGTGGACCCATAACCTTCATCTGCCAAACGTTTGAGCCAAAATTACACCAATCTCCCAAGAAGAGAAAAAAAAATTGAAGTAATAGGAACTTGCTCCTTTGCAGTGCCATACTCTCCGTCTAATGATTGAGGAAAAGAAAGTGGAGCTGTAGCTTAAAGGAGCCTCTCTTCTAGAACCCAAGCGATCAGTCCCGTTGGGCCATTTACCATAACTCCTTCCAAACGCACAGTTGCAGCCATGCTTGCATCTTCGTTTTGGCTTAAGCTTGTGAACAGAGTTTCTTGAAGTTGATTGAAATCAAAACAAATACTGTAATCATTCACTGACACACTCACAGCGCATAACTGCTCTTTAACTAATCTAATTACGATGATAATCAACCAATATTACTCTGTGGATTACTCCATAATGCTTGACTCAACCGCACTTTGACTATGCAAGCACCTATTGCTACCCACTTTTGAATCACAGCTTAAAAAGGGGATACAGACGGCGTAAAATAGATGCCTTCGCTTCTATTTAAAATTGTATAGCTGAACCGATGTAAGCATACAGAAATATAAGGAGATCACCTGGATTCCAAAGAAAGAAATATTTGCGAAATAAATCACTACTGATCCTTTCACTCTTTTTTAAAAACACCAGCCTGGCTTTGATGTCCAAAGGAAGATACAAACACACGCAAATCGACCAATAAGCTTTGTGTGCTGCTCCGTAAAAGTTTTTTTATCGAGGGTTTTTATGGTGACTTGTTAAAGTTTACCAGCCTAATCAACTCAGTGAGGGCCTCTTTCTGGAAACAAGGTCTCATTTGACCTTTTAAATAAAATACCGCCATTTTAAACGCGCTGGAGAGTGTCCGGACTGGTTTCTTAATGTAGGTTTTGAATTTAGTTTGCTTACTTCGTTACTTTCATAGTTGACATTGTAAACATTCTTGTACCAAAGAATCAAACTTTGTTTTTTTAATCGCTTGTACACTATTTATGTTATAAATTGGAACTCGTATTTTCTCTTTTAGATGAAAATATACACATATATACATATACACATACATACAAACATACATACACACATACATACATACACACATACAAACAAATAATATAAATGAAGAGGCATAGACACTAGCCAAGACTGCGCTCAGTGCATAAATACAGAGCTTATCTAACTTTGAGACAAGAGAAAACAAGAAATAAAAGAAAAAAAACCTTGTTTTCTCTTGCCTCAAAATTACATACATACATACATACATACATACATACATACATACATACATACCACCAAGTATTGATACCGTTGCTAGAGTGCTCAATACAAAAAGTTAGAACCTAATACTACTAAGCTGTGGTAGAAAAGGAAAAGCTAAAAACCCCAGGTACCTTAGGTTTCACGTCCTATCTTCAGAACACTGCACTAAACTAGTGATCACCACTCTTATGTGCCTAATTGTAGGGAGATCAAATTGCAAATTTTTAAAACTGTCATTCCCAACTTCATGCAATTATGACCCCCATTTATAATATTTTCATGAAAAATCTCCCAAAGGTAAAAAATGATAGGGAAAATCACAAAAATCGCCCCAATAACACAATATTATGACCCCCATTTAACAAAAAATTTTTGAAAAATAGCCACAACTAACGCTTATTCGACCCCCCTACAATAAAACATGTGAGAGTATTTGCTCAGTATTCGAAGCCGTTCATAAGAAGGCAATAATGTGTTAGCTTGAACATTATCTCAAACCCTGCGATATCCGTCGCTAAACTTCACAAACGATTTGTTAACTTGAATATACTTTAAGTTGGTGTGGCATTACAAGACCATTGTAAGGTTTTCAAATAAAATTTTAACTGCAAAATAGGAAATCAAAGTGTTCCATAGTCGGTAGACCTGTTTTAAAAAACAATATATCCTCCTCTAAAATTGTCTCAGGCTAAACCATTCTAAGGTTAATTTTTAAAAATTATGTAATAAATATCTAGTATGAATATGTACATTTAATGTATACATGTCTAGTATGTACATGTATTGTAATATATACATATATAGTTTGTATATGCACATGTCATGCAATGTATATAGCTTAAACAATACTAGAAACACCTTGCAATGCACATGTGTCTACACTTACATGTACCTGTGTACATGTACATGAAATGTACTGCATGCATGTCTAGTATATACATATATATATATATGTATATGTATATGTATATATATATATATGTATATGTATAAAAGACTTAAAAACTACCTAATGTAGACAATAAAAACATATAAAAACATTAAAATTGCCCTGAGGCTCTACAAGCTTTCGGTTGATAAACCTTTTTCAAGTATGTATATGTATATGTATATATATAAATGTGTGTGTACGTATGGAATGGAATGTTGAGAATGCCTGTCAATGCCAATTTCTGAAATTAATCACATCCTGCTCTCCTGGAGGTATCCAAAATTGGCTAATCAGTGAGGGGCCCATGGCCCAATAGCCTCCCTCTAAATACACCACAGTAGGGACGTCATGGTAAATGTTTCCTTCCATTTGTTTCCATAGCCTAAACAATAGTGAGATATGTTGGATACGAGCTTGTGCTGGTCTAGATTCGAGTCAAGAGACTTGAGTGAAGGCTTGAGTCAAGATTTTAGTCAAGATTTGAATCTAGAGAACATTTCGAATTTATACTAGCCTAAATTTTTCGATATACAGAGAGAAACAGAATATTTAAATGATTTAAAGGAGGCATAGATCTTCGCTTTGACACAATAGCTTGCACAGTCCGTCGCATCTTACAAGCAAATAACACCGTCTGCATATACCCTCTTGCCACCTTTAAGTTGCTTCGCAGTTTGCAGATTGCCACTAGATTTTTAAATCTCATCATCATCACTGTCCGTGTTATTTACTGTTATGTATATTCGTGATAAAACAAAATAATAAGTGACAAAAAAATGAATACAGTCAAAATTGTGACCGCAATTTAATGTGAGAAAGTGCTCCTTCAACTTTCTGGGGTTACTGGCAACTACTGCAAATGTATATGTCAAGGGAAAGACGTGAGAAAGACGAGGAGTATGTTAGCCAGTTTTTAAAATTTGATTATATTTAGAACTTTATTCTAGTATAAACTCTCATGTAAATACTAATAAAAAGGAGGTATGGGGATGGGTGCTCATAGTATCCATTAATCTCTCAACTGTGATCTGTTTTTCCCATTATCATCGTGGTAACTCAACTAAATGTAGTATATACCCTTTGATAAACGCAGCAACAAATGATTTATAAAATGCAGGGCAGTAGCAACCGTGAGCAGGGGCATGCCCCCAGCTTTTACCAGAAATTCTGTCATGCACGAATCCACTGGGTTGGGTTCCTTCATTAAGGCTATGGAATACCCCACCCCCTCTGAGAATCTTCGCTACAGCCCTGAAATGTATAGTAGTTTAATAATGAAGGAACAAGTGGATATGCCAATTGTATGACTTACATAGGCTTGAGTGTGACACCTAAAATGAAATTAGAGGGCATAAAATTTCTACCAAATCAAGGCGAAAGAAACACCCCTTATAATGCGGAGGGAAACCTATAAATCGCGGGGGAGAAATTCTCAGTGAGGGAGGAGCTTCTTACAAACACCGAGATATTAGTTTTCGAAATTTCTATTCTTTCTCACAAGATGGCTTTTATTTGATGCTGAATCCTAACTTTAGAATTTTCAAAGATTTCTCAAGATACAAACACTTCTAGTTTAAGCACTGTGCAAACTACAGATACGGTATCTTTGGAAACAGACTATTTTAGGACTTCCTTTAGATACCTGGATTCAAGTTGTACTATTTGCAAAATTTGTTACTTGTGAAAATTTTATATTTATGACGTCATCATTCGCATCAGAGCATAAAAGAGCGTCATAGTACTACTAATATATTGATAAACTTTTCTAGTACTGAATATACTCTCTCATAATTTGTAGATTTAGTAAGTATATCCATTTATTTTGTCTCCTCATTTTACAACATTTCAACGGTAAGTTATCTGTTCCGCCAGCCATGCTCCTTGATACTTAGAAAATGACTTTTCTTCTTGGATTTCGATGACGCAATATTTATATGACGTTACACTGGTTCCCTGTGCTCTGTCTGAAAGAACTGCCCATGTTAAAACGTTCAAGCACTTTCGTGAAGTCGAGGTGCTGCTCCATCAACCGACAGAAATGGGTGATACACGTGGTTAAGTGTCAAGCTCGACAGTTGATTGTTTCTTTGTTTACTTGCTCGGAAAAGATTAGGGGAGAAATTTAAGCACGCAAAACCATGCAGTATACAAACAGGCAGATTGAAGTTGGTAATCCGCTGTAAGCACGTAAGTTCACACACCGTAAAGTTCCAATAGGATTACCAAAGTGGTCAAGTGCAAGTTCGGAAAGGTGTAACCCAAACAAAAAATCGAATGCATTAATTTTTGGATCAAGTCAACTCTAGATCTTTGTTACGTAACCACGTGTTAATCGTACTGACTTTGAAATGTTTTGGCCCTCTTCGCATCAAGAAGACATTAGTAAGACTGGCTGGTAATTTTTGGTGATCGACTGCAGTGCTTTGGTTCAAGAGGTCCATCTTGAGGAACCTTCCATGTCTGTAATGACGTACTGTCGGAGCAAAAGAAACCTAACTCTGGAGAACTCTTGCCCTTCATTACCGCTAGTGTTTAGATGTAAATCTGATTTACTGATCGGTGGCACTGATCTTTAAATAAGACTGGATCGAGTTTCCCATTGTTTCCAACAATGAAAAAGTGTAGTCACGAGTACTGCCCCCATTAGTTAAAATAGCGCGGTAAAGTCCGCCATGTTGCGTAACATTGTTTATAAGCTTTGTGTGATGGGGACTGAAATGGCCTTCAACGACTGACCTCACTTTCAGACTTCCACACTTCCAGTGTTTTTTAGAGATCAGTGATGGGTAGCTGGTCTTGCCATTTTTTAAGGCCGCATGTCTCTGAAAAGAGGAAAGGGGGCGCCGTGCAAAATCCCCAACACTCAAAAGTTAGGAAATCATCTCGTCAAGTTATAATGTCTTTCTTTACTTGCAAGTAATAAAAAAATTTAATGGTGTGCTCGCAAAAAAAGAGATGAAATTTTTGTATCATAACAAAAATTGACATGAATTCGTTCCGCGAAGGTTCAATCGTTGATGCTAAAAAATTCAATACGAGGCAAACATTTTGGTTGCCAGGAGCGCAGTTTTGACCTCTTTTACATAGTTTTACGTGAAGTACACTCAAGGTACGGCAAAAAGAATAGACGGAAACTAACCAGGTCAATACAATAAACGAAATATTAAAAAACGTCTGACCACTGGAGGTACACTGTAAACGTCTACTTTCAAAGGGGAAAATACATCAAGTTTCTGATGACAGATCCAATGCAGCAAGAGACTTGATGTTGACTGATATGCAACTTAAGTTGTTAACAATAGGAAATTTCTAAACTGCGGGTACTAACGGCTGATTTACACGTTGCAACTTGTCGGGGCAATTCACAAATTGTTATACTGTAAACTGTCGAGTCTGCATGACCTATATTACGGGTAGTTGATCTCAGCACGGATCGGAATGACACAAGAAGATCAGTTGAGCTGCAACAGAGCCATCACCATATTTGCAGTATAATTGACAACAGAAAACTTCCCTTGGCCTTTTGCAACTGCTAGCGATAGAGCGGATACCTTGTTATAGCCCTGAAAGGAGGGATCAGCCCCTACAATACATTTTTTTAGTAGGCGCAGTACCATACAAGGCTAAAAATAGCCACTAATTGTATGGACTAAAATAGAGGTAAACAATATAGATAGTAAGAGAGATAGCGATAGGAACCACTAATATAAAGAAAGGAATTCACGTTTGACTTAAAAGCATCTAAGTTATAAGAAGAGGGAAAACAATCAGACGACAGAGAGTTCCACAGTTTAGCAGTTCGCGGAAAGAAACTAGTCCCATAGAAAG
>JAAAKL020009146.1:0-15320 GCA_010016065.2 Carybdea cf. marsupialis auct. non (Linnaeus, 1758)
GAGTATTATTATTTTGCTCTTTTGAAACATGGTATTAAATCCCTACTATGTAATAACCGTAGCAACTTCAAGTTGTTGAAAATAGATTAGCCAAAGATAAATGTGTTAAAATTCCCATGGAGAAGGCTACGCACTTTAGGAAAGAAAATTATCTTGCATAGGATATGTTCCAAGGATAAATTTGTGAAAGGATTGCAGATGAGCTGGTAGGATGGTGTTTTCTGAAAGGTGATAAGAAGGAATCTATCGGAGGACAGGGAGACAACGCTAATTTTTCCAGAAGAGCCAATAGCAGCATTTTGAAGGCCTAGGTAACTTAGATATCGGTTGGTCAACGTCAGGTTACCAGTTGTGGCTAAATCTAAACAGGCCCATAATTTCAGATTCGGCAAATAAAAACAAGCGATTATACTATCATGTTTACATATTGTATTTCCTGGAATGTATTATTTGAAACAAACTGTATGTAGATAATACTAAATTTTGACAGAGGTTCAACAATTACAAGTACTTCAGTAAAAGGTTTCATACAGGAGTCAGTGTACCGCCGAGACGTTTCCTAAAACACTTTCAGGAGGAATGTGACAGTGTCTCCATGAACGATGTTCTCGTCAGATCGCCATATAGTGGTATATAGGCAGAAGTATATAGTAGTAGCCGTAGTACACCCTTATTTTGGCAATTTGAATACAATAGTTTAAATACTTAAACGTACGTAGTTGCACATAATTCCTTTGATTTGTTATATTTGTTGTATGTTACATATAATATATATTTGTTTTCTAATTACAGACCTGTAATAATCCTCTTGGTGATTAAATTTAATGCATATTTATCAATGCATATTCCTTGTAAATTTCTATGCTATACATACGCTGTTTTCATATTTGCATAGATGGTTATATTATATAGGATATAAATATTGAAATTCGTAGTCTTTTATTTAAGGATCATGACCGATGTGCATATGCGTGTTTTATGCTCTTGAAAAAATAGCCTCGGAAAGTAAATGCTACTTTATGTCTCCAATATTCTGTATTCTGTTCTGTATGATACACATACGCATAGGATAATGCTAACTCTTTGAGTATATAAACTTATGTATTATTGATGCAAGAGGCTGTCGGATTGATCCACATCAATGTAGTATGCAGTCGTGACTTTCCTCGGAACACTGATTGCACTGATTGCTAGTGATATCTATGAAAATGGCCTTGGTTAAACGTTAAAGAATAGCAGGAAAAGAGGCATTTGGTGGTGTTTTAAAGCCATTTGATCTGTGTTTTATTTTATATGTTCGTATAAGTTGTCCGAAGGCCATCAAAAATTGCTCCCGGTGTAGGGCAGAGACAAATAGGAGACCTTTTGTGCAATAATCACACAATACTGTAAGTATTTAAGTACAGTTTTGTGTCATTTTCTATAAGGAATAAATTTTAAACATAGGTAGCTAAAACTTATCTATCCAATAATAAGGGTAACTGAAAGATCTATGTCATATGAAAAGCTATTATTACAAAACGCTATGAGTTACTTTAACTTAAATCAGAATTTTGTAAACCAATAAGAAAATTATTTACGTCAGAAGACTCGTGACAACTATCAAGGATTACAGAAGTTGCTGAAAAGGCATCTGTAAACAGATAACCCTTATCAGAGAAACACGTAAGCAACTTCAACTTTCGTCTTTATGATAGTGGATCCACTTTTTGAACTACTGAATATCTCATCACCCACATGTCACGAGTCCTGAAATTTTACGTCAAAATATTATTTGGATATTATTTCATTACTCTGATAGGATCAGGCCATATTCTAACAACTTTAATTTTTGATACACTACTATATGACAACTTTGTAACGTTTGCATGGAAACTATTAGTAGCATTACAAGAGAGAAAAGAGGGAGGCAATTGCACAGTTCTCGGATGCTGACATATTATTTACTTTATAGAAGATAACATAGCGGTATGAGATAAGCATTTACTGGGAAATGCATCAATGCAACAATGCAACAAAAAACCCAACAGAAAACAGGTGATAAATAGGAAGGCACTAGAATATATTCTCTGGAAATAAGACATGTAAATTTTTGTACCCCAACAAAAAATTACACTGAAAAAAGAGGATTGGAGGTACCTATAATCACAGTTACCATGCAACGAGGTAGATAATCATTTGTTGTTTGCTAACATCACAATTTGCAAACTCTGCCTATGAGTTTTGTTAGGCAGTAAGCCAAGTGCAAAGGCTTTATGTGTGCTATGGTGGGATCTCAAGATGCCACTTTATTCAAGAAGTAATTTACATAAGAATATTCACATTTATGTTGCTGAAAAATTAATGCCTCCTGTAACAAACATTTATGTGCTAACGACCATCAGGAAATTTGCTACCAATAACGAAACCACTTTCTAAACTAATTTTTGTGTCTGAAAATGTTATAGAAGGTTCACGTCAAGTATTTCGACCACAAAACGGGACCTCGAGCAGTAGGTTTTTAAGCTTTAAATCGACCAAGAAGTAAAATAGCTCTCTGCTGTTTCTTTTTCTTATAGTTAAAGACGAAAGTACCAAATTAATGATAAGTGTATACAGAAAGGTCTGGAAATGTAGGAAATTTGTTGACCCCTCGCTTCTCCAAAATCAAAAAAGTGTTTATCATCGAGACTTTATGCAACTGTGCATTGAAAGTTTCCAGTTAATACATAGATATCAACTTTAAGGTGTTTGCTATCGGCCATTCTTTATTCAAACCATCACTTGGTCACCTGCTTTGTTTATAATCGGCAAGCCATCTCAAAAGCCAGACATTCGTAGCTCGTAGTTACGGTAACGTGCATAGAAAACAGTGGACCAGACTGACGTAATCTTATAAACTCTAAAAATTAATTGTAGTCTTTTGTGCGGCTACTATGTGAAGTATGAGCAAATTTTTCTGCTACAACTATTCATTTCTGAAAAGGTTCAAATATGAGGTAACAGGTGTACTTTCACAGAAGAGACGCTTATCTTCGACAGTGATGCGATATTTGCTTTGCTGTCTTCAACCAGTAACTGTTATGGAAAGTATTTTCGCCGAGGCTTCACGTACTTGAATATGTATCTTATGAACCAATTGAAAATTTCTGATTTTAGGAAAGTGTTGAAGCGTGAAGTAATTTGAGCGGAATGTTAGACTCTATGGAACATGTCAATCTTTCTCTCTGAGTTTCATTTTAGAAGGTTGACGAATACTGGAATTATTAGAAAAACATTTTTGAATGATGCATATATAGTGTTAAGTGCTATTTGGCTCATTCGCTCCATTTCTGGACAAAACTCTTTCACTCGAGACACTGGACATCGTCATGAGGAGCCACGTCCAGTTTCGACCCCTTCTCCCCTACCGTTTTATGACATGGCTCCCCCCTCTCCTTGCCTAGGTGTCCAGTGCTCGAGTTTCAAATTCCGGATGAGCCTGGATTTTTTTAGATTTTCATTTTACTTCTCACTCCAGCTGTCATTGCTTCTTTTTAGCCAGATGTAAAAGCTGACCTTCTCAATCCCTTATTGCAAAGATCGTAGAATTTTTCTTTCCTTTGGAGTGAACCCAAGGTCATTCATTAGGGAGTGAATTCTGTTGGAAACACGACCTCTTACACCAACCTCTACTAGGTGACAAGAGGCTGTAAATCCATTATCTTTACACAGCATCATCAGACTTTTATATTTCTCATCTTTGCGAAGACATGTATCATCTACATTGCTTTCCCATGATACTGTCAGTTCCACAATCTTTACAATTTTTCTTTCTTCACACCGTAAAACTAGGTCCGACCTCTGTGTGATAGAATCAGGAAGGAAAACGTCCCATCCAGATATATCGACAAACTCCACTTTCCCTGCCATTTCGCATCGTCCTCCGTCTAAAACCTTACCACCACTTAGCAACGTTGTCTAACTTTCCTTTCAGAATCTAATATCTTTTTCTTTTCTAAATTTGGGGTCTTTTACCTGCATTAATCATTTTAACATTTCTCTTCTATAGCTGTGGCCAGTAGACGCAGTACTTGATTACGGCTCCACGTGTATCGGAGTGCAAAGCCAAGAGGGGAATTTGTTCAAAAATGTGCCTCGGTGTCCCCAGTTAGCCGCATCTACATTTGTCATCCTCTCCTATTGACTACCTCTGCAAGTTTGCATGTTTTTGCCTGATCCCAGTTCCAAAGCTTGCTTCAACCGATTTTGCGCTCACGGACACCATAATAATAAGAATGCTATGTAACAAATAAAGAAGAGCCAGGCAATCTGTATCAAGCAATAGCCGTTTTGCTCGTAGCATCACTGCAAGGTAGGCTAGAAAATGTAGCAAATGTCAAATGGACCATGATACATGCAAGGACACAAATTAACTCAGCTCTAATAACCACTTGAAATGTCAACAACAAACTCAATTTACAGTAGAAACAAAGCTCACTTTTCCTTCTGATTCTAGATTTTATAAGTATTTTCCCTACGCAGTGAAAGAGGAACCTGCAAAGATTCATGCACATCTCTTTTTTGCTGTTCTCTAACATTTTAATCAGATGACAAAGGAAGGCACATCATGGCAGAGGAAGCCAATTATGAATAATACTTTTATAACATTTCAACTATTGACAACTTTTCAGCTGTGCAGATTTGTATCTCGTATCCTTTGCAATTGATCCCTAGAAGAATCTTGAGTCTTCATTGACCACCTTGGTTGTTTCATATAAGGAATCCATTGCATCATAATTAATAATGATATCTTCACAACTACAAAATATTCTGCGTCAGGGTAAACATTTATGTTAAGTTTAAAGTGTGTCATAGGTTAGTGTTTTTTAAAATAATACTATGACGGCTTATTCAGTCGTAAAAGAAAAATTAGACACGACGGCAAAAGGTTATGACGACACTTGTTCGAGTGGGCATACGCCAATAAATAAGATGAGTTGTGGGTGTGTCTTCTCCTCACGTCCTTTGGCTTATGAGAGGAAGACGGATTTCCATTCAAATGACTAGAGGAACATGATGTTCCCAATATATATAAAGACAATTGGTCTTGAGTTTTCCTTCAATTGTTTGTCGAGGGAGCCCAGGATACCTACGACTATAGTACTCGGATCTGTCTCCTGAAGCGAACACCCATTTCGCCTTTTGGAAATTGTAAGATCGAATAAAGTCCAAAAAGAAATCTAATCTCAACGAATACTACTGAAGCCTAAAGCCATCATCAGCGAACTATCTAATCATTTGGTTTTTTACTAATCATTGTATTTGTCTCGTTACTGTTCCGTCCACTTCCGGCCACTAGACGTTTCAGCCTTTGCGGTGACTCCGTATCCAGCGATTTACATTCCCATTGCTTTATCCTTTTAACGAACCGAAAACCTATGGTTCATTTTAAGGAATCTAGATGAAAAAATTCAAAAAGTGCAATCACTTTTAAAATCATTCTTTTGTTAAACATTTTTGTGTTACCTTTCTTTCCAGAAGAATGTGAGAGAGCTTCTATTAAAAGCAAGATAAAATTGATGGATCATCTCCATGAGGTTTTGCCTTATAAGCTGTGCTTAGATACTCTAGAAGGATTCTATGGTGAAGGTGACGAGTAGTTGTTAAGGCCATGCAAGGAACAAGCAAGTTACTGTTACTCTAATTTCTATCCTTCTTACACCCGAGGCCAGCAGAAAATCTGTGTCTTGGAAATGGGAGGGTTTAAAGCCAAAGCTTAAAGCAGAGTATGAGCCATATAAGTATCACGTCATGCATTAGGCAAACGACGCTTGAGGTTATGTATCAAGATTACCGAAGTCTAAACATTCCAACTTGTTTCTTCACTGGACTCCATGCGGATGGAGGAAGTAAGTAAGGAAAATACTTAATCGCAACAGAGCATCAAGAACAATCAACACCTTATAGTCCGTCATTAGGGTGACGTACTTCTTCTAGCTAAAAAAGAAATCACTTTTACTGCCTGATGCGTCTTCAAACGTTGCCGGGTCGTTAAATAAGATCTATTGGCATCAAATAACTGCACCACTGTCACCAAACGGCAGATCTATTATCATCACACAATAACACTTATTGTTAGCAAACACTGGAACCCATTATACATTTGATAATGTGCAACATAGAAATATACGAACTGCAACTTTTTATATAGTTCTGTAATAAGCAATTTAAAACTTTAACAGTATTTCTTGAAGTCATAATTGCTTAGCACTTATGCACATCCCAAATAATGGATCTAAACCAAAATCTTTTACTCAAATAGACTTGATCCAATCCTGGATTACAGCAAAATTTTATTACACTAGTAATGTTTCAAATAATGTGATAAAATATCAAACAGACGCAAATGATACGATTAATGCCATTCCCCTGCTTATATGTGTTGGAATTTTTAGTTTATCACTTCACAGGTGTTTATTCATCGATGTGACTTACCTCCCGCTTCGCGTGAATTCAATTATCTCGTGCCGATTCTTGTAATTCTAGCACTTGTATATATTTACAGTTCAGTAGTGTATGTTCCAGTTGATTGCTCTCAAGTATGCTTTATGTTACAAATGCTCTCTAGTTATGTTCGTTTGATCCTTCATCCTCAATATCTAGCCCATCTGCGCGTATATTCCATCAATGTGTTCTTGTATTCACTAAATCTCAGACTTAGCATAGTAAGTAATTCAGGAGGGGCTGATATGTTGAGAAGGAGCTGAGCTCTCTCAAACCTCCCCCCTGTAGCTTCAGGCCAGACTCCCGTATACATACGTGTAAAATATTGCTCTACTTCATGTATCAAAAAAATATGCTCATGAAATATGTTTTGTTTAAAAATAATACTAAGTAAGAAATTTTCGACGATATGATGATGTTTATCTAAGCAAATATGAAGAATGTCCAAACATGCAGAGGAATTCCTGCAGGTAGGGAATAACAAGGTAACGTCAAACTTATTTACCAAGCTCACATTCTTATCAAAAAACTATTGTAGTCCCTTTTTATTCTCAAGCCCATACAATCCCTGGCTTCCATTTCAAATCAAAAAGGTGTGTGCTAGTTTTGAGGACTTTACTTGGGTCATTTCACTTTTGTGAAGGGCTGATTTCCACTGCAACCAGGGAACTTCGAATTTCGAGCATACAAATAAATTGAGCTTTTAAGACATCACCATACATATTATTCAGAGATGTACCTTCATTCTGTTTGGTTAGGATAATCATGGCAGGAGCACTAGCTCCAGGATGAGTAGCTGCTTATTAACTATGGTATTCCAATGCAACAGGGTTTGGCAATAGAGATGAACTCTATGAACCTCATTCCTAATTCGTCTGAACAGCTATGCACACTTTTAAAACTTTGCAGCCACAAATCTGCTTTAGAATAGTAGTCTCCTGTAGTCAAGGTCTCTCTTTTCAATGAAAAATGTTGTGATTTCGGTTTTCCTGTCTATTCACTAATTGTTTTGTGTCTCCAAAAGTCTGCGGAAATTAAGTGGTAACCCCGATTTTGTTGTTCTCTCTTTTCAAAGCTTACAAACGTCATTACAACACAGTATGATTTCACTGCAAGCTAGCTAGGAACTTGTATCAACATCCGCATGTAGTTCTCCCCACTTAATAAACTTCAGAATTACAACGTTGCAACTTATCACTTTCAAAAGGCTTGCAGTGTCAATCAATTATTGATGTTCTACAGTTTTGTGGCTACTCAGGTATTAAGGCAACTATAATCAACAAATGTTCATATTTGCAGTAAAGTTTGGGAGGTTTTTTCCTCATATAAATCAATAATAACAATTATCCTTTTATTAACTTTATAAAACTTTTTGTTAATATTGACAAAGTAAGAAGATGAACGTTTTAGACGTCAAATTGCATGAAGTGACCTGCGATAAACAATTCTAACAGAAAGCCTACTCCGTTGAAACAATTATCATAAAGATAAAATTGGGGAGAATAACTGCAGAGCGTTGCTGTTTATAAAGCTCCAGGCGTCCGGCCCTTACCATTCTTAGTATATATATGTTAGTGGTACAGAGGAATTTCTTGAGATGTTCTTTCTATCCTTTTTCTTTACCTCTGCCTTACTCTCCCTTTTCTGTAGCCTCCCAGGAATCGCATTACCAGACTTTCAAATTGGGTGATGTGCCCCAGGAACTCCATTTACAATCCTTCTTCGGTTTCAATAACATCTCAGTCTGTTTTATGAAGTTTAATTAGAAAATAACACTGTGAATGACACTGTGCCTTGTAATATAGGTGTATTTATATATATTACAAAACCCTGAAAGCGAACAAAAAGCTTGAGTATAACTACTCAAAAACCAAATTTAGGGTAAGATCAAAAGGTACATAACATACTTACAAAACTATATTGGCATTCTTAAGAAAATAGAGCTCTTAAATAACAAAATTTGCGACGAAGGAACAAATTGTCGAAGAAGGCAGTCCCTGAAGGAAAGGAGTTCACTAAAGAGATCCAGCTGTTGTTTGGGATGCTTCGTGGGAAAATGTTCTGCATTCCTCTATGACACCGTTAGAAAAAGATGCACGTTGATTGCCCTACAGTCAAACCTTGAAAGTACCAAATGGTTGTGGTCCACTCGGCTTAAAGACATGAATAGAGAGGACTCAGTAATAAATAAGTATGAAGAAAGCTACAGGAAAGTGAAAATGTCGACACCAGGATTCAAACCCGGGACCAATGCAATCGAGATATGCTGCTCTACCAACTGAGCTATGGTGACTTGGTGATAACATAGTTCGCTTTTCTCAGGTCTCCAAATTAGCTTTCGATACACCACCGGTGGATATTGACATCCAGCTCTATCCAAATTTGGTGGCCAGCCTCTCTGCACCTTGTGACTTTGCCATTGAAGGACTGCCATCTAGCCCATAAATCTGTCTAAAGGCCATTGAAAATGAGAGTGTCATACATTCATCTAAAGTATCTCTGCAAGCTTTGATATTTTCAAATCCTCTCCTCGGTCTGACAAATGAGAGACTGGGTCTCAGGCTATTAAATGGGTAAATTTTGTTTCCGACCTTTCATAGACACAATTTTGCACAAAAATTCGAGTAGGAAAACAATAACAAGAAGTTCAAGAGCGTCTACAGCTATATCTAAGGCCTGGTATTATTTGCATTTGCAATTGACAACATTACCACTTATGCATAACTATCATCTAAGATTATTTTTCCCAGGTGATCAAATCCTTCACGTACTAAATAAAGAATTAAATCTCTCAAAGTCTAACTTTCGTAGTTTTCCTATCAAGAGTTGCGCTTGAACTTTAAAATGTTGTTACGAAATTAAAATTCAGTTAGTACTGAGAAAGCTTTGTTTTTGAAATAGTTCAACATATGGGAGACCAACGATAAGGGAGTTGGGCTTTTATCCAACAGTACGGAAGGCGGTTTCTTTAAGTGATTCGGTCAATATATTAATTAAATGAATTAGAACAAATACTAGAAAACATCGAAAATGTCAGCACAGGGATTCGAATCCAGGACCCAAACATTCGTGGCGTGCTGCTTCACAAGCTGAGCTACAGTGACCCGGTTATAATATTAGTCACTTTTCTCTACTTTACACATTAGCTCCTGAGATTGCAACCAGCTCTACGCAACTTTGGAGACCAGCCCCTCCGTGCCATATAACTTGACCAAGGAAGAACTACCATCCGGCTCACCATGCTACCCGCAACCGGTTGAAAGTTAGAAAGCGTGTCAAAAATTATAAACGAACTATACCTAGCATTTTTCTACATTATTATACTTCTGTCTTCGATTGGTAAATCTATATTTCTGTTTCTCAGATCCATGACCTAGGTTCATACTACGAAAACATTGCCGGTAACACATCCCAACTACCGCAGGGAATTTGCTTTTCATCACAGTGCAAAAACCTTGTATGGTGTATGATCTGTTAAATTCGGATAACTCACAATCATTGTATTTGTAAAGCTACGTTGTAAGTCCTAAACACTGGACTACTAGATGCTAAAGATACTGAGAAAACATTTTTCTCCCAAACATAGAAAACATTTGCTATCATCTTTTTGTATTAAAACTTGATATCTGATCTTTCCCCAATACGATAAATACACCACACGTTCGTAACCAATTTGTAAACGCTCCCAAAATGCTGTCAAAATAAGATTCAATAAGCAAAGATACAAGGCTTTCATTTCCAAGGTGAACATTGTAAAGGTAGCTGACATACTGACAAAGCTACTACAACAAATTCGATTACTGTAACAAAACTAGAGTAGTTCTTTGTTTGCTGCAACCGTTTATTTAAAATGTCGTAATCTACAATGGAATCAAGGAGGGTTTTAGAGGGCTTCATAATATTTTATGTAATTTTCAGATAAACAGCACCCATTACCAAAACAGCACAGCCGTTTGTGTGTTTATGAGCCCCTAGTCTTTGTACAGGAGGTAAACAAATACTTCTAACAAAACCATGTATAAAAGAATATTAACTTTACTATGAACGGTTAATATTAGACAAGAGCGTTATGTTTGAACACACTTACCCACAACTGCATCGTTTGCTTGAGTTCAAGAATACGAGCGCCCTCCAGTTCGGAGGCAGGCGACCCATTACATTTTTGTTACTTTGGTGTTAGACTTGCACCGGCATAATTACATATTGATACAACCTGTATCCTAACTTAAAAGCTACCTCTATATAGAATACCTCACCTATCTATACACACTCAAACTACAATTAGTCATGTCTCCTGGTGGGAGGCTAACAGAGAAACGTCATGCTTATTTACCAAGGATACAATCTTATCAAGAGGCCATGTTGACACTTTTGTGGCCCATTATAATTCTCAAACCGATAAGATGTATGTCCTCGTTCTCAAGTCGAATAGGTTCAGGCCTCCTGATCGGAGGTAGGTTACGGTTGTAAAACAGAGCAGGTCACTAATGCTGTCTTCAACCATCTGTTTATAATTATTTTTCACAGCATGCAACAATAACTTAACATAACATTTATGCTGTTACTTTCGTCGTGTTTTATTGTGTAGGTTTATGTCAGAACAAATGTGTGAAATGTCACGACCCTAGAAACGACACAACATTTCAAAGGGAGATCTCGATTTCAGGCCAGTAATGATTAAATGACACCCTTCAACTAGGAAAGTCAAACTAGGAATTGGATCAAAACTTGAACTCATCTTTCTTCGTACGCTTAAAGATCATGTTTAACGTATAAATTTTTCATAAGATATATATACAAACGGAGATATTACTATTGTGGTAATTGGGACTTTCCATAGTTACGCTTGTATGACAGCGTAGGAAGGAGGCAGCTGAGCCTCAAGATGCTTTTAATCATCCTGATCAGGCTAACCTAAATAGCTCAGAGGAGAACGACAATGAGGCCATACTACACTGGAAACGAGGTTTGGACATCAAAGATATTGATACTATGACTTTATAGAAATAGCTTGAAATCAGTGTTTTTACTTAAATAAACCATTCATTGCTAGGCGTTGTCACTAGATTGAGTTGTCTTGCTATCATCTTGAGTAACCGTCGCCGAAGAAAAATCTGTTGAAAGTAGTTGAAAACAACAACTGTGAGTGGTATGCTTTTGGGCGATTACATAATTAGAAAACGAGTAAATGGTAAACCAATCCTTTGCAGCGGAGCACAAGCTTTGCTTTGATGAACGCAACTTGTAAAGTTAACAAGATGAAATGGAGAACTCTTTTTTGATAATTCTATACGGGACCCTCTTAATGGTACAAGCTCTGTGTTTAATTAATTTTTTTGGAATATGTGCACTTGGTTTTGCTTAAATTTTCTATACTTGACGTTTCCCTATGACAGACAGTACATGTGTGAATTGTGTGTGTGATTCTGCTCTTTAATCTCCCTAACTTTCTATTTTTCTACTCGCTCTCATAGCGGCATCTAAGTTTCATATTCAGGTTTTACCATAACTTCTACATACTTTGAAGTTCTTGAAAAGATCTATTCCTGGAAAATTTGAAAGTTGAAGCAAGGAAATCGTTAAATCAGCTGTTGTTGATGAACTTCCCTGAACATACGTAGACTACAATACAAAATGGCGCAGATTGCGATTGCGCAGTATCTACAACTTTGTAACTTTCTCTTTTTTTGTCAAGACAAATTAGGATTTGGAGGAGTCGGAACAGATATGAAATGAAACCAAAGAAAAGCTTTAACAATAACGTATTCTTCTAGATCATACAGTCTCTTGTTTGGCTATGTGTTAATTTTATGAGCGATGGAGTAACTTCTTCGGTACAACTTGTAACTCCTCTAAATGCCTTTATCAATTCGTGCAAATAAAGTCTGGCTAGGAATGTAGGCCTAGGTTAAGTAGAAATATATTATCGGAAGGACAAATCAGCAACGCACACCAATGATGACATGCAATGCCAAGCAAATGGCTACCCACTCCACACTTTTGCCTTCTTTGAGCTACCATCTTACTATCTCGTAGCTTGGTCCCTGTCACGTAATAGACCGCTTGCTCTAGGTCTCTTTTTTCTATCGTTGACTTGCTGTGCATAGTCAGCTTCAAAACACGGCTATTTATTCAATTTTCAACGCAAACTAGCTTTGCGTATCTGCATAGACCATGCAAACTGATGAGCACAATAGACCACATCATGTTTAATGATTCAAATGGCATATTTAGACACCAAATATAATCTAGTGTCTAGTTCTTCATTTATTTCTACTACCTCATGTATATCTTACATTACCTACTTTTTGTTAGGCAACTGAAGTGAATCAGTAATGATTTAAAAAATTTCTGCATCGTCAAGTAAAAATACATTGCCTTGTGAATACGCCTAGACGTCCGACTGGAGCACGATTTAGTACTAACATTAGAAATTTCGTGTTGTTGTTGGCTGCTATCTTATATCTGAAACACGGTTTTATCTTCGGCCCAATAGTATTGTGACAATCATCTTGTGCACGCAGATGGCTATTTAACATGTATCCTGAAGAATCCTGACGAAATCTTCTTATCGTTGCGATAGCAGAAAATTTGTACACATTTTTTCAAATTTTTTTCTAAATCGTCTGTAAGAAGCTTTCATTTCCTATCTGAGGAAAGCCATTATAAATAGCTTTGCTGGGTGCTGAGTTGCCATTGAAATGTTCTCTTACAATGGCATTGAAATAAACATCAGTCAACAGCTGGTTCATTCTACAATACCAAATTTGAACGATACTATCAAATTATCACTGAAATTTTTCTGTAATTCGTAAACAAACCATGGCAATGATTAATAAGGCTGCATCACAAGCAAGTCATTGCTGATATTGCGAACCAACGAGCTTAACAATTCACCTGAGGACGGACTACGAGGCTACTCAATCGGTGAAATCATCTATGGAGCTTTGAATTCCACTGACAGACTTCTAAATTCGTGTCACTGCACACTCGATCGCACAGACGCAAAGTCTTTACGTAATCGTTGCAATTCAAGCGTTTGTTAGGCAACGTAATGCTTCCATGAGTGGCTTCATTTTTAGCCTCGTAGTCAGTACTCTAGTGAATTATTATAATCATCGTTCCATACCAAGTTACTCACTTCGGCCAAAAGAGGCTCCAACGGTAACCGTGTACAAACATACACTGTTAGTAATCAATTGCATTTGCAAAATGTTGTGGAGACTGATACACAGAACAACTACACAACTAAACGACGCAACTCTGGTGCAACTGAGCCTCGAGTAAGAACGGCATAAACATGATTTTGAGTCTTACTTTCATTTAGTTGCTAAAAAGGGGACGTTGGCGTAACTTTGTAGAAAGCAGCAACTTGGGGCGGAACATTGGCAAACATACAGATCTGTTATTGTTAATTTTTTGCAAGCAGTGTTGAGATGAAACCTGTTTTCACACTTAACTCTTTAAGTGGTACCTTATTCTTTCATGACGCTATTAAAATTATCCTCTTTTAAAAAGTTAGAAATTTCCTTTATGCAACCAGGGAAAATGTTTCTAAGCAAAGATACTGCAAAATAAACCAGGTTTCCGAACGTAGCATCGCATTTTTTGGAAGAAAAGCATCCTGTCACGCTATTTGCATATGCCACTGATGACTGTATATAGTCTATATAAAGTATACGGTCTTTAATCCTACAAGTGTCTTCAAAAGACCTGAGGTCTTTACCTTCATATGTCTACAATATATTAGACAGATGAATAATATTTAACATTGAAATTCTTATTTTAACAACTGTACTTCACATTTCCACTCGACATACAAAAAGGAACGTCTTGAACTAAACTACTTTTTGAAGAAAATCTAGTAAACAACTATCCAAATTTCTTGTTTATGATAATTCTAGTTTCCTTCATCAACTTTAAAAATAGAACAAAAGTCTGTATGGTCAAAATGAGTCGGGAACATTTCTCATGAACCAAACTAGATTAACGAAAGGCCTTGATCTATGCTACTTCCAGGGAAAAACTTGCTTTAAAAAAGTTATGCTTCGAGAGTTTACAGTTTCATTATTTAGTGTTTCCGATTTATGATGACATTTTATCAGAGGAGGTTGCCTAGCTAAGTTTACAAAGCCCAAGCCACGAGTGTGTGGGTGACGGCTTCGAACGGAGATGGTGACACCTTGTTCTATTTCTCCAGTACCTGTTTAAGTTTGTTTACTATTCTTATATCATAAAATATAAATTTTCTTGTAGAAGAATGAAAAGTATGCATATTTTTAACAAACTATAATGAAGATGACAATAATAACTATCATTTGTCATAATATATACACCAAGGCTGTAAAAAGATAAAGTAGCACCACGTCCTTATTTGAAAATAGCCTGAACTCTGCAGAAAAATGATTTGCTAAGAATTGAAAGCCCTCCACCGATCGTAACAGGGTTGAATAAACAGAAGCAAGTATGGTTTCTACTTTTGTTTTTTAAAAGATTTTAAGTTGAAAGAAACAATGGTGCAATTGTTACAACACCTTACATTCATGTTTTTCCTTTCATCTACATTTTCAGTATTATTCCCTCCTACAGGTTTCCATGTCTTGTTTCAGTAAAATCGCGTAAGGAACTTTCTTTGAAATACCAGACTCCCATCCCTAGTACTCAGGCAGACACACAAGCGATCATGGAATATATGTACTTATAAATAGATGTGTTCAAATAGTTTAGTATAAGTTTCATTGATTTCTTCTGAATCTCAATTCTGATGATTTTGTACTCTGAGCAGTGGGAATTGGCTCAACCTACAAAATTGCATTCATAGATAATAGTTTTACCGACATATTACCAAGGTTAAC
>JAAAKL020009147.1:0-15320 GCA_010016065.2 Carybdea cf. marsupialis auct. non (Linnaeus, 1758)
CTATCGTTTGATAAAGGAATGATCATTTACGCCTCGAGTTAATAATTAGAAAAGGTTCTTTTGCTCTAATGCAAAACATCTCTTCGGAACGTCTCCTACAATAAAACGCAAACTTTTCTTATTTTGACGACTCTGTATATTCAATTTACCTTACCGACCTATAATCCAAATGATACAGCCCCTCCTACCATTTCTGTACCCCAAATCATTGGGAATTATAAAGTACCTTGTATTTTAAAGCCCACTGATAATGAAAACTAGCAGCAGAAGATAGCACATGCATTTTCAACAAGTCATCCATTTTAGTTGCATTGATAGCTTTATCTAAGCAGATGATTGCAAGGTATCAATGAAATTAATTTTCATTACTTCATAATTCTTATTCCCATTTTTCGTATCGATTTAATAATACAAATATATTTTTCGCTTATTATCCTGCCATTATTACAAAGGTAAATCCCGTACATGAAATTGTTACATTGTTTTATGATATAGATCAAAGCTTTGTAGCTATCCGCATTTCAAATTCAAACAGAGAGGAAGTATTTTCGACATTTTTCTGCTATGATAATTACTTTTAAAGTAAAACTCATTTTATATAAAGCCATATAGATGTTTGTTCAGATGATGCTTGGTTCTGAAGCTTGGATGTCGACTCCTAGTGCATAATCTCTACTTAACGTATCTACTGCTATTGAATATATAGGTGTCTCTTTTCCACTTTTAAAGACTTGATATTTCTGAACCTTGTGTTTGATTGTAGATGTTATATCAGTTACCTATTGTGATAAAATGTGACACGTTTTAGGCATCGCAGCTCCTGACTAATGGCAATTTAAATGCTACAGCAAATGTTGCAAATGGTTTTCAATGTATCTCTGTAAGCAAACATATGTAGTAGGGATTTCTTAGAGATTCTCTATATATTTGTTCATCATATATTAACTTCATTTCTAAGTGCAGCTTTAAAGTTGCTTTTATCAAAATAAAGATGCCTTTGTTTTGCGAAGAAAGATCGATTTGTTTATAACTTATTAGTGATCGAATAGACATGTTATTCTTGTAGTTGTGTATTCAACAATATAGTACAAACCTCAATCTTTTCAAGATAGTAGTAAAAATGTCACTTATACTAGAACTAAAGGGCTTAGCATGAATCATGTGCTTATTTAAGTTAGATAATGAAGATTAAAGTATAATAAATTAACATTGCGTCGGATGTCAAGCGTTGATTGAAAAGCCAATATGTAACTTTGGTTAAACTTTGCAAACTCAGTAGCTACAAGAATGTTCTTGTGGTTATTTTGGTTAACAGAAATGATCATCCACAAGTGAATCAAGTGGGTAAAGAATAAAATACCATCCAATCCTGAAATTTTATGGTCCCTGCAAACCTACTTTGGTCTTGCAAGAAAAATCTCATGAACACTTCTCTGTTTCGCTTGAACACTTAGAGTTAAGCGTCATCAGCCACTTTTCTACAAAAGACATTGTTATCCATTGTTCAAAACAATATAACTTAGTCAGCAAGAGGTTACAAGTCTCTAACCATAATTACAATGCCATTCTACTTTCCAAGTGTGATTGCTTTAAACATGTAGGATATCATTTTATTTTCAAATTCCACTTGAATGAAAACCGTCTCTCTCAAAGACCAAGTTGAGGGGATCATGGATTTGAAATGTGAAGTTACACTACGTTGGTCAATTCAAGGTATCGTACATTTCCAAAGCACGAATTAAGAAAACATTGTTGTTGTAAGGTATGTAGATTACTTACACTTGTGTCATCTTATCAGGATTTGCAAGGGTTCGAAAAGTCTTTTTGCCTTTACATATACAACTTCTTGTCATACCACCCTCATGGAGACAAGGCAGCGACAAATCGCGCTGATATTTTGCGTCTAATCTATAACAGCAGACAAACCAAAGTTTGAAATATTTCCTTTTTAGCAAATGTACTTTCTCCTATACTTATAGACCGTTATTGTTATAGGGGCTGATTATCTTCGCTACATAAAAGTGCCTTACTAAGTTTACGAACCATGGCTCTCTTTTTGAGAATTCATTGCAATGCATAATAATCCGTTTATGTCACTCAGGGAAACTTAGTATATAGTTAAGCTGACGTTCAGGAAATATTTTCATCAGCAAGTTATTATCACGCCATTCAAAGTTGATGTTTCCACCAAGCACGGCTAGAAACATCAGGCAATTCTATTACAACATACATATAAACAGTATGATCACTTGCGCATGTTTAGGCCTGTTATACTCACCACAAAATATGAGGACTACATGTTAAATTTTAGTACTTCTCTTTACGTGGATATTCCACAGTTTTCTAAATACACCGGCTCACCCTCCTCTTTATTCATTGTCATCAATTTGAACTTTATTTCTATTCTTCTGATATCTTGCAACTCTAGACATAAGTTTTAATTGTTGGTTTTGTTAATGGTGAATTATCAACTAGAAACTGGCGAGCACTTGTGTTTCAAGTTGGCTCTACGCATCGCACGGTGCCCAAGGATTAGTGAGTGTGTGAATTATCAACTAGAAACTGCTAAACAAGGGTAGAACCTTAAAATAGTTGTTTATATGTAACAAATCTATGGTTTCAGCCTGATTGCCTGTTAGGTGTAGTAGAAGTTGCTCTGTGCATTGATGGGTATCCATGTTGCTACATTATTACACATTATTATGTCAACATTGTGCCATAGACCATACTTATAGATGTCAATCAAAGCCCCTGTGTAACAGCTGTTATTTTAGTACATGAGACAGAGCATTCACTACTATCCAAATATCAACTATTTCTAAGCTACAAGCTAAGAATCTTCTTCAATAAATTATCATTTGATAGGCAGTTGCTCGGTTACTCTTTTTTTCACTTACGCTCCTCTGGTTCTTCTTTAGTGTTAACAATGTGTTAACATGTCTTGATGAGATTTCAGAGTCCAGGTTTCCTTGCCATTTCTTACATCAAGAATAAATGCTTTCTCTATTCAAGAAGGAGCGTTGGCTGGAATACCTACTTTCGTGTATCTTGCCTTAATAAATCGATTCCGTTTGATCTGCAGTACGGTCTTTTTTTATCTTTTTATCTACCGCAAAATAGCAGACTTAGTACAAAACACAACAACTATAGTTCTTTTATACCCTAATGAGCCTTGCCAGTCTTCTTTCTCACTTTAATGAAACAGTTCTCAATCGTGAATGATTTGGGCGGGTCCCAAGAAAGCAATTCCTGATGTGATGTACGAAGATTTGTCAAGGTTTTCTGTAGATTGTTATCGCTTAAAGGAATTGAAATGCAATGTGTTTTCTCAAAAGTTCTCAACATGATCGCTTCTACATTTGCCACAGATAATAATGTTGCCAATTTACCCACACTTTAATTTGTAACATATTGTCACAACCTGATGTAATGGAGTATCTGTCTATTCTAACTATGCCACACGTCTTTAGTCATGCCATCTTCTTCCTCTGAGACACATAACTACGTAATTCGGTGACCAGCGGTTGATACATACATAATAGAAATTGTGAAAATGTTAGCATCAGAATATCAAGGTTTGCTTTCAGGGCAATATCTTTCGCTAGCTGACCACTTTCTTCAGAATAAAGTTGCATCTTAGCTCTAGATCAATCCATATAGCTATTTTTGTCTCTATTGTTTACGCTGACGGAGTTATCAGCTGTGGGAAACAAGAGAAGAAGGCAACATCAAGAAAACAATATTAATCCTGCCTGACACCAATTTATTTTAGATTTAGGGATAATCCCTCGTTTAAATGATGGCATTGATATTTATTTTTGGAACATGTTTTCAAACGTAGTGTATCATAGTGTTACTTTGAAGTACACACAGATTGATCCAATGTCAAAGACATCTCTTTGTCCTTGGGCCCCTTCAAAGTCTTTCAAAGTCTTAGGTACTCTCAAAGATAACACCTTTTTTTAATTATATATGCATATATGTGGACAGTTTCTAGTTTTATTATTTTTGGATACAATTTCGTAAAGAGAAGAAAACTCTTTAGGTTCGTTTAACCATTTTGCTTTAATTTTAGTTTCTCGTACTTCTCCTATCATTGTAGTTTACGGAGAATTCTCTGTAAACTACACATTCTTTTAGGAATCATTTTAAGTTTCCTTTGCCCATACTTTTAGTCTGTTGTCATCTATTTTAAAGGAGAGTGCCAGATACTGAAGGTCCCTGATCATGGTTTCGAATTTTGTTTGTCAAGCGTCTGTTCAAAATTTTTATTTCATGTCCATTTCTGCTCAAAAAATATTAGATTTGTATAAAACTTTAGCAATATGTCTCTATTTTTTCTAAGCTGATTTTGTCTACCTTAACTTTAACCCAATATTACTTTCTGGAATCATATATTCACCTTCATGTTCCAATTTTAGTGTTACTTTATCACTTACAGATTTTGTAATAATTGTCGGATGATCCAAGGGAACTTTAAGTTGAGCTTCTTGCGCTTTTCTTTTAACTTGCACAGACATAACAGCACACAAGATTTACATCCCTACTATTTAAATAATAATCTGCAACAATCACTACTCGACGCTCACTTCACGAAGTGACCTTCATTTAATGTTCCACATTATCTACGAGATGGAAGATCTACATTTCAAAGGCTGGAAACAATAGTTACTGAGCTTATTATGGCTGAACTCAACATAGAAATCAACAGACGCTGAAAATGAATGCTGCTTCCCACTTTTAAAAAATCCCCAAAATGTAGGAAGCTATGGAGCAACATTTATAAAATAAAATACTGAGAAATCCGTTGTTGTCAAAACTGTTATAGGGTAACCATACGTTTTTTGCTTATTTTAGGATTGAGAAGCCTATTTTTATTCTTTAATCTGATGTTTGCCCCACAGAATGTTCAAGAATATATTTTCGAGAATTTTTTTTAAGCAGTCGTTGCCATACCATGATGTTAGGCTTCTTCAAACCAGAATGACACAACGTAAACATAAGATTAATGGCACACACCCATTCTCCCCTTTTTTGAAGAAACGTCTTCTTATAACAGACGTATTATTACTCACTGCGGAGGGGATACGTCCTGTGATCCCTATGATAACTGAACTGTTTTGAGTAACTTTCTCACTCAAATTTACATCCAGCATCAAATTAAATTTCTGAGTTGCCAAAACAACCAAGTGGTTATCAGCTAACAGGCTACGTAACCCTCCTCCCCCTTAGTATCTAGGATGAAACACCACTTTTTGATATGTCTCATGCCAAAAATCAGCTGCTTCTTGCATTTCCTTTCTATTTTGATTTTGTTGACAGATGACATGTAAATAAAACGAATCTTCATTTTTTATTCACTGATAACTTCAAGGATAAATAATAATGTGAAGGAAGTAAACAATTCTTTACTGATAAAAGGCAGGGCAGGTGGCCGTAACGATATTCTCAGTTGGAAAATAATAAAACTCTACCTTTAGTCAGTATCTTGTACTGGCATTATGTACTATAACATCGGTATCTCAAAATCTTCTACTTTTGAAAACATATGAATAAAAACTCTGTTATATTACCAGTTATATATGTATATGTACAAATATAGCCTTATATTCTCAACGTATATGTACCGACTGGTGTCTTACCTGATTCTAATATTATAATAACATCGTTTTATTCTCTTAAGCTTTTTCTAAAATACTGTTCTTTAAATTATTGATCATAAGCTGATAAGACTGGTTTATGATGGATAATGGTAGGAAATACACGCACGTTGAAAATTTGGTAGTCTACAAATCCAAATATTGTTTTAAAAACATATCGTGTGTGCCAGCAATATTATTAGCTATTTCAAAAGTAAGTTTGTCGGATAAATTAAACGACAATATTAAAAAAATCTTTCGAATTATATTTATTATATCGCGTCGGTTCAGAAGTAAATGATCCAAATATTTCCAGTCCAGTTAATTACTTGATGCCTTTTAGAATTCGAAAGTTTCTTTTTCTTATTTCCATTAGGGTAGGCCATAATTTTTTTATTTAGCATCTCAAATTGTATTTACACAAAGTAAAGTATGCCTTTTGGGCAACAATGAAGATGCAATAATATGAGTAATGTCGTCTGATTCATAAAAATGAAGATGTGTTCAAATTCAATGCTTGTATATCATTTTAATTAATTTCACAATTGACTATTCGAGAAATTTCATGTATACAACAATCCTTAGTTTTTGAACCCTAATTAGCTATTATATTTGGCGATGTATAGTTTTAAACTAGATTTAGTTCTATCTAAAACTACCTTTGCGGAAGGCAAAATCCCAACCGTAATCATCTACAATCATGGACAAATAGAAGATAAACTTTTACTAAATTTCAGTGAAAATGGAGCAAATCACGCAATACACTTGCCACATGAAAGGGGTGTCCAGGTCTGGTGTTATTTGTTTTCTAGACCTCTACGCTTAGTAGCAGGAAGGTCTGACATGCAAGTGCCCAAAATGCTCGTTTTCCAACTGAAAAATATTTTAGAACTGGGGTTGGGGAAACTTTTATATTTCATAGTCATAAGTTGTAGAAGGAAAAGAAGAGGGAGCAAGTGAAAATTAAAGTACTCGCTCACCATATTTTCATTAGAGCAAGGAATCAATTTTTTTTATAATTACACACTGTAAATGATATTAGATGCAAAGAATTATCAGAATTACAAAAATATGCAACGAAAAAACTGTGATTACGTACGATGAGCTTTGAAATGATGTTAAAGATAGCTACAATTTTTTACCGTCTTTTTAAGTTGTCCCTTTTTGTGAAAAGGATTCTTATGTCTGAGTGATTAACTTTTCTTAAGTTTGAATTTTTTCACTATGAAATTGCAATTCCGTAGGAATCATCACAAGACTTTAATGTTAAAAATCATAACAGTTGGAAAACATGATCTTTTTGCTAGAGGGTTATGACTCCAATGCTTCAAAACATTAAAAATGTTCTTTTTTTATTTAAGAGATTGAAATATTTCTTATTGAAATTAGTAAGAGTTTTTAAAAATTGTACCGACCAAGTACGTATTATACGAGCTAACTATTAGGTGCTACTCGTTCGAATCATTTGAATTATTGCGTCCCTATGGTAAAGGAGTAACATTTTGTATAAAATTGGAACTATCATACAAGGAAACGCATTTTTATTTTATCCAGGCATCCGTCAAAAATGCCCTTTTTTAAGTAGCTGATTTTGAACACAGAGACTAAACATGGTCGACTAAGGTTGTGTTGATGAAGTTAATTTGCCGATTAACTCAAACCATGACGGTGTACATATAACACATTGGTACAAACAAAGACTATGTAGAAAGTCTTTGGTACAACTCACTCATATAGAAAATAGGAATTGCTGATTAACTTTGAAACTGTTTTCCTGACAAGTTTTTCCTTCGTTTTCCCGCAAAGTACCAATAACAGCGACCTTTTCCTTAATTTTGGGCCAAGCTTAAAAGCTTAATAGGAAATTATACGTTTGAACGTAATGATTATGCTAATCTGGGCAAGCAGATGAAAATTGCTCTGAGTAGATCTGAAAAGGCTAGTTCACCGCTGTCAAGTAACGACGTACATCTTGAAACTCGTGTTTTGACTTTTCTAGCCAGTTGATACAAAACTTTATAACAGTGAGGCAATTCAATCTTGTTAGAATTTGCGGCTGCCTGGAAATTACCAACAGGTAGGATCTCACATTTAAGTTAAAGAGATTTTATGATAATTTGATCGTTTTTTATGTTCAAGGAAGGTACTTAGCCATGCTTTTAAATTTAGTTTAAATAACTATTTAAGTGAAGGTTTTTAATCTGTGATCAATGTATGAACAAATAATCAAGTGTCTGTTAAACGTCATCAAGTAGTATGAGTCTCCTTTTTGAATTTTAAATCCTCTTCGACTGATTAAACTTATAAAAAACTAATGGTTTTTCTTCATGCATGTAGCCGCAACCACCATCAGGAAACCAATTGATTTACTTTCGCGTTAAGCCTTCATGGACAAATAACTGCACCATGTACTATTTTGTCACTTACCTCTCAGCTTTGTATTTCCTAGAAGAGCATTATGAATCCTTTACTTCTTTCCAGGAGAAATGTTAGTTGGTGTTACAAAATAATTACAAAATGAGTTTTTTGTCCATCAAAAAGATTTGAAGAAAGTTCTCTAAAGTTTTGAAGCTTTTAGCTTTGTCATGACGAAACAATATCCACCGTGACTGATGACGTCCGGTTAGCTGAAACACATGTTTCATAGCACTTGATAGTAAAAGCGTTGCTAAAAAGATTATCTCTTTTTATTCCCTTTGGTCCTAGTTAATTGTGCTTTAATACTACAATGTAAGGAATAGTTAAAATTACCACCAGAGCCTTAAATTTAGTTTTATAGTTGTTTTAACTATTGAATTGTTTGGGATCGATAACCAGATGCCCTGACATTAGTCTTTCCAAATCCTGGTATTAAAAGTCCATATGTACTTCATACAAAACAGTAGCGTCTCTTTATAACCTTTATAACAATTGTTACTGATTGTAAACGTCAATGTGTAGCAGGCATATTTCAAGGTCCTCTAATGTACACATGATCAAGTAATTAAAAAATGCATTGTAACTATCGGTTCCATCCAAAAATGCTGCTGTATTGTTCACACTTCGAAATCGTTTAGAAAAGACCGGAAAAATTCAGGCCAATCTGACGTCATAATATCAGTGCCAATTAACATCCAACAGTCAGTCAAGGTTATTTACTCTCAATATAAATCATTCTATTGTGTTGTGCCTTCAGTAGAGACAACTTACTCAAATGAAAATGAGAGTGATTACCTTCCTATTTCGGAGACAAAGATATAGCACAAAAGATTCTGATATTTCTGAATCAGTTTGATGAAGTGTTGACTAGAATACAGACAACCTCTCAGTGAGTCAGAGAGAGTCATATTTCCCAAACACCTCTGAGAGGAGTACTTATGGGAAATTTATCCAGTTTGTAAAAAACATTTTACGTTTATTTTTCTCTTCTCACGTGCGGCGGGGCAATGGTACATATTGTTGGCAGCCAGTTTATTGGGGTGGACTTAAGAGCTCCAGTTTCGACCTCAGCTGAATATCAACACGGCTAGTGTAAACACTCCTGGGCCATACGGGGCAACAATACTCTGCAATCCTGTATTTCAATATAAGAGGTGATGTACGAAGCAAGGAATGAATGGCTCTCCATGTAGTGCTCTCCCACGCCCAGGGTCACTATGTTGTCATCGTGGCGGGCTTGCGTGACACTCATAATGATTGGCCAGACTAAGACTGACCCTACCCCGGTGGCTGGACCAGGAAATTGCTCTCAGCTGTATACCTCCAAACAGTGAAGACTTTGCCAATGATGCTTTATTTATTATCAGCTCCAAAAATGCTGCTCTTGTCATATATGCGTTTCAGGTTAACGTTTTTAATTATGCTGATGGCATACAGATGAAATTAATCACTGCTGTAAGCTACAAGTATTCATAACAAGGTATGGCCACTAAAATAGCAATACCTTTAACAGAGATAAACATTTATAACTCCTATAAAACGTTACCAAGTTCATTGTAAATAGGGGCAGACAAAGTATTTTTCTTCTTTGAAAATTCAAGTAAAGAATTTTTTTTATCAAGAGAATAACACAATCATTTATTCGTATTTAAATTGTATGTATACGTCTTCATTGTTTAGCTCCTTTAGTTACATTCCAGTACTCACAAGGAAAGACATGTGCAGCATTATGACTCACTGATAATTAGAAACTTAATCGTTATTTGACCTCCTTAACTATATTTACAGCAAGTACAATTATTCTAGGGGATTTTATGTATGACATGAATTCCTTCTAAAAGAAACTCTTATGAGTCAGGATTTGTTCCCACTTTAACAACTCTCAGTTCTGGAAATCATTTGGTGCTTTAGTAAACAATAACGTTAATGTTAAAATATTTCATCTTGATCAAAAGTGATAAAATATTGTCCACTTTTGAGAGTTTCGGTGGCTTTACTTATTATTCATATCGTGCTTGTTTGAGTTCTTTTGGGTCTCTCTACATTACAGAAATTATAGGATATTTTTTAAGATAAACCCTGTTGAACTTTGGTAGCTCTTACATAAGTGATTGATTAAAGTATTTAATCTCAAACTAAATTCACCTTATCTTATCTCTATCATCATGCTGTGAATTGAAAAGTGTAAGTTAGTATAAACACTCGTTTACAGTTTAAAGGTATTTGTATGATGGGTATGAAGCACAGAGTAACAGGTTTAAAGGATTCCTTTTTGATTTTGTTGCAGAAGAAAGGTCATTTGATTATCCCTGCTATATCTGTCCCTTTTCCCATTGTCTGTAGAGAAAGTAAAGTCTAAAGCAGCTATTTTATCCTTCTGTACTTGTAGTGACATGAAGCTTTGTAAAATAAACACTGAAGTCAAAAAACGCCAGTAAATCTCTAAATGCTGCAAACATTAATTCGGTTCTACAAAATATTAAATGCAATCAAACTATTCTTATGGTATACATATCTCATCAGTGTTTCATAAAAAGATGTAGATAAATAATAGTTAAATCTAAAGAACCGGTAAAACTTAAGGGTTTTTTTGTTTAGCTAAATTGATTAAAATCAGCAAGGTTCTGTTAGCTAAATATGATAATAACAACGCTTCTATTTGCGTCTGAGGCATGCTGATTAACGTTACGTAAAAGGGAAATTTAGGGAATTTATAGATGTGACTGTATATTCTTTAACCCTACCTGTGTTCGAAAGAGGGTTGAATCAATTCCCGAAGAATGTAAACATTGGCTTCTCCCACACAGTATAATTCATATCAAAATTTTGTCACTCTTCCTGCAAATTTATTTTTGGGGTGGAAATGTGGACCATGCCCATTTCCATTTTCCATCTTACGTCAATTTGGCCAGCTACTATATTTTATGTAAGCATACAAAGATATCATGACCAGTCTTGATGATTTGCTTTTTAAAATACTGGATTTTGTAGTGTCTTAATTAGTCTCTTATCTCTTTCCTTATTAACTATTTGTATATTACAAATAACTTAGTAGAAGTAGCTTAGAAATCTTTGCATACATGATAAATAATTAATTGGTATGCCAGCTTCAACAGGCGCTTAAAAGCACAAAATTTTAGCCTGAAGATGGGAGAAGTATCTCTCGAAACGTAGCTCTGAAAAAGACTACGACTCGAGACAAATATCTACCATCAACAAAATTTTATGGTTAAGGACTGAAGAAAACAATAAAATATCTTTGTGACTTCCGAAGGAGTTAAGAGTTTCTACCATTAGAAAGTAAATGAAATATAATTAATAGTATAACTATGTAATAATAACAATGGAATAATCATGGGCTACAAACTCAATGAAAAGTACATATTTACTAGTTGACGATTCTAAACAACCTTTTTGGAACAAAATGAGTGGTTGTTGGCCTCTTTATCAAAGAAGGTTCTTAGATCATTCTCGTTTCTCTACGGTTTTCGAAATTTGTATCTTCCCCTAAAATTGAAAACAGAACAGAAAAAATGACATGACATCACAGATTAAAAAACCCATCTGAAAGCCGATTTTCTATAGGTTCGTTCGCATCGGTGCTTTGTGTAATCGTTTTCTAACATTTTCGCATTCCTTTGTTGTATTTCAAATAGGTCTTTTATTGGAACAGTTCCAACCATTCCATGCACAATTAAACAACCTTCAACTTCGGCTATGCCGATAGAAATCTCGCTTTCATTTCTAAGTGTTTGTTTTCATGATCAGTTCAAACATTACAAATTTAGGTTGCGAGTTCATTGCAAGTCAACGGCCATGTTCATCCCTGGTAGATCTTTTTGTCGACATGCAATTCTTATTGAGAAGGCTACTCTCTCTTTAAAATGCTAGCAGTGAAGAGGAGTACACGGGAACGACTTTGAAATCAGCTTGTCAGCAATGCCAGTACATCTAGTGTACCAATAAACAAGAACACAGTATGAACTTCATTACTTTCAAGGTTGACCTCTGCTTAATGTCGGGCACGCGTTAAAACTGTATTCTTGTGACAAGTCGAACCACTTGGTTTCATTTGGGCGATACAAGAGTGATCCTCCTCTAATCACCAATTATCTAAAGAAGAAAATTCACTACAGCTTTCCGCATATTTTTTATGAGTTAAGTGGGCATGAAGGTAGCTCTTCTGTAATTGATCTCGGACTGGGATTAACACCTGCAATTCTGTTGGAAACCCCAATAAGTAGAAACTGCCCTGTCTTTATTTCCAATTTAAGCTAAATATGTATATGGCAACAACTAATATGCGGTCAACAGAAACGTCATACTGTTTCTTTTTCATGCAACATACACTCCTTTACGTTCTTAGAGACGTCTTTGGTTTTGTGACATAATTTCTTCCCTTCTTAAGGGGTTTTATAACAAATACTGATGGCACATATAGATGACAACAAGGTCACCATCCTCAGTATAAATCCTACTTTCAAATGCAACTCTTTCGTAGATAAACAGTTGAAAATGGCTCTGTTATATCAAATAAATAGACTGGATCGTTCAAAGGACAAAATGATAAATCCTTAACTTTGTAACTGCAGATCAATCATCAGTTTCATAGAATGCAAGAAGCTAATGTAAGTACGGTGATCTTGGATGAGCAAAGTATGTAAGAGAAATTTTTACAAGTATTTCCAGCGATCTTTCCATTGAAGGAGCAGTATGATTAAAAACTAAAGAAATTACGGCTCAGAAAAAGGTAGCAAAATTGATCTAAAATACATAAAATGGGGTACTTAGTCGACATACGTTTCTCAATAAGGTAAAGAATATTTTATGTATTTATGTCTCGACTATAAGAATGTATCAGAGAAGTAAAAAGTAACAAGAGCTTTACCAAATACGATCTTTAATCAAAAAAAAAAAATGCTGTAAATTTGAGATTTTCCCTTTCCTCTAGTCTGAGCATGAAAATTAGTCAGCCTTTGGCCATCATCAATATTGCTCTACTTGTATTCAAACTTGCATACGGAAACTTTATGGGCATTGGTGAAAACGCAGCGAACGGTTTAACAAGGGTATTCTTGTTATTGAAAGTATACATCAAGGGAGATAGAATTAAGGCATGATGAGTGACTACACGATTTCATTACGGGTTTCTGGAAATTGCGGAAGTAGTTCCTTCAAGTTTCATGGCACTGGGAAGCCAAGTAGATCTTCGGTAACATAGTTACAATACTATTCCTCCACTATAAATAACCATTTATGGATTGCTGGTATTCTATAAATCAGAAGAAATTTATGTATGAAAGATATAACATGAAGAAGTATATCGCCACAATTGATCAAGCAAGCTCGTTGGGGGCCGTATATCAAAGGATAGACTCGGGGAATGAAGTAGTTTTGCTAAACATTTGTCACTTGCTTACCGTATTGCTGACAGCTAACTGTTATACCCCCCCAAAAAAAGAGCAGAATTGCTTATTAATAACTGATCATTATGGTAGTGAGTGTTACATCGCCTACATGGTTATGTAACAATCTGTTACAATTTTTAACGCTTTCACTGATTTCGAAGCAGAGGATAAGCACATGCCTACCTAGGATTTGCCTTACTCTTAACAGCTGGATAAACACTGATCCTCTATAGCTTTAGGTATGATCACTTTGCGCCATGCTACGTGATACTTTGTTCCTCTCCATGCTCTTTCCATGAGGTACTAGTTAGTTTTTTATATCTTCTAAATAAAATTCATCTGCCTGCAGCTGCACATTTTAACCAAATGAAATCTAAAAATGGCACAAGAACGTAGATAGAATTTGGTAGCTCGTCTTCAATAGTATGAAAAATCACTTCACACTCGTTATTAGTTACATTGTGTAATCAATTGTTTGAAAGGTATTTTTGATGCCAATCGGTTATCTGTTTACATGTAAATTTGTATTCTTTGGTTATATAAATCACATTTATAAAATTATAAAAATTGTATAATAAATACAAAATTATATAAAACTGTCGTTTAATCACCAATAATATATTCAACAAAGAATAAAAGGATGAATCAACAGTTTGCCATAGTAATAAGAACGAAGTGGTCTGAAGGTCAAACCGATAGGAAATATAGCCAACGAACTTTTTCTCGACAATTGATACTAGTGGAATCAAAATATATTCAACATGAAGTTCAAAACTTGAACAGCAACGTCTTTTATGCTCGTTTGGGAAAACTCTAATCAAATTCTGACGTACTTACTCTTCATTTCTTTATTCTTTCTAAAATTATGTTGCTTTAAAACGTCTTATCAAACCATTCAACGTGCTTTCAATCATATCCCTCAAAGTGACCCTGCAGATGTCAAAGTGAGAATGAAAGCAGTGTAGCTCTATTCAACAGTTCAGTTTACGTAATAGTAACGTTTTGATTAGCTCGTTGCACTTCTCACATTTCCCCCGGAAACCTATCTACTGCTAAAAATCAGTTTGTCTTCCAGCCTATTAATGTGCAATATCTGTCTAGTTTCTTTTACAATAAAGACCTCAACCAACTTGAAGAAAATGCAAAATTGACAATTTTAAGCGCTTATCCTTTGATTAAGTGTCTTAGAAGTTAAAGGTTCATGAGAAGTGATGACAGCAACTTTTTCTGTCTTTGAAAAAAATTAGTATCATGTGCATAGATGGAGAAAGGATAACATTTCGTAATATCACCTTGTAGTCCAAGCAGAAATGCCATTGTTTTTATGCCTGCACATAAATCTTTATTGTATCTTGCCTAGTCAAGTTTCTTTTCCAAAGTCAAAACACATGCATAGCCTAACTTCACGTGAGATAGACATCCTATTGTTAAACTGTCTAGCAAAAAACACCCATCAGAAGGGCTGTATGTACTGTCATCCAATTTTCCTGGAATGCCTTTAAAAAAGTAACCGTAGACTAATGGATGGACTTCACCTTCTTACGCTATGACAGTAACAAAATTGGTTGCCTCGATGCACAGGAATCTTGCTATTAGGAGGTATTTATGTGCTTTCTTTTCAACGAGACACCTTTCTTCTACTTAAAAAGGTATAAATTGCATGTAGTTAATGCTGGATACAAAAGGACAGATGAGCGTAAACTTGCTGCATAACACTATTGCTATCTTCAGTTAAAGCTTCAGTACCTTAAATAACCTATAAAGACTGAGTGTGCCATGGAATCAATGAATGATGTAACTCTAAGATAAACAACAGAAATTTTTCCATTTTGTCAAACATATATTTAGAAACATC
>JAAAKL020009148.1:0-15319 GCA_010016065.2 Carybdea cf. marsupialis auct. non (Linnaeus, 1758)
CAAATGTAAGAAGGGGGAAGAAATACGGAAAGATGAGGGAAGAATTACGAAGCTGTAAACACAGGACTATTTTTTCCTACGAAAGGTTATTTTTACCCTGTTTTTGAAAAATCCTTATTTCTTCCTCCCCCCTGGGGCCGTTGTTTGCCAGAATCTTCACCATTGGTTCTTGGCTTGTATCACAACCTGAACAGGAATTGCATTCTAGATTATTATGCTTCTGCGGTTTCTAAGCGATCTAGAAATTTTTATACTGCCCTGAAATTGTTGCTTCCTTTGATTTTAACTTGTAATTTTTTACTTTCTTGGTTACCGTTCATTACCATACTTACTCAACTCTGTAGCACTGTTGTGAGTTTTTTGCTACATCCTACGTTGCTAACATAATTCCATACTTCAAGGTGGGACCGTTTCTCGTGAAAAACAGATAAAAGCTGTAAAATATCTTCAGTAGAGACGCTAGCTTTTCAGAACTCCCATGAGGTAGGAAGCTTGAGTTGACAACTTTATTAAGGAAAAGGAAATCTACGCTAGCTAAGCGTCGATATTATTACTATGACGAAGAAAGAGATGAAAGTTGAAAGTATCTCAGATAGGCGATGCCCATGATTGGACATAAATTACTTTTGGACAAGCATTATGACCACCGCTTTGATGATGGAGATGTTGGAGGTACGTCAGATGAGTTGGGATGCAGACTGTTCTCGGACAGTGGGAGAAATATAGTGTTTGTATTATTTGGGCTTTTAACTTTTATTAGGACTAGAGTCGTAGGCGAAACAGTCCTGTTTTTCAGGCCTTTCTTGTGTTTATTGAAGACTTATTAGGATCCCGCGGGGATGTAAGGAGTGTGACATCGTACCTCATATGTTCATCGTGCCTTGAATTTTTGGGCTTCAATCCACCAGCTTTTAATAATCAGTAAACGCAAGAATCAATTTATGGAATCATCTTCTCTAAGACCTAGGAAACGTTCTGACAGAACCGTTGACTCAGATAAACTAAACTAGCTTCGAGTTAGGTCACTAACAGCTCTATAGAGAAAAGTGCAGGATGTTTGATACGCTGACGTTACAGCTACTCTTCCATATCACAGTTGGAATAAGGCGTACGGCAAGGTGTCATTGAGGGCAGACAGTATACTATAAGGGGACAGCATGGTATTTGCAGTTATATTCTTTATCTTTCTAGTTACTTCTGGGGTACACTATCGGATCGATGTGGCAGAAAAAGGACAATATTATTGAGCAATACATTACTATCAATCTTTACACTTCTATTTGGCTTTAACTGGAGTTTGGAATGGGTGACATTTGCAAGATTTATGCAAGGATTAGTAAACGGTACGCTTAGTGTAATACCTTCTTGTAAAGCGAACTAAAACATTAGTCAAAAAACCGGCCAATTTTGAAAAGGCCGATTTTGTACCATTCTAGGATTACAGGATGTGATGATAATCAGAGAAAAGCCTAAACAGGGACTCTCACTTATTATGTGTTCCATTTTCTGCTTGAACAACCCTAACATCCGTTGCAATTTGATGCCTCTGAAATTTCACTCTTAGCTCCAGCCTTCCCAGCACTTTTATGGATGCGCTACTGCCTATTATATCACACCTACCCACCAAGCATTCATCGAGCGGGGCAAAAGTACAGTCCCTTGAATTCCCAAACCGTTTCGCCGAATTTTCAAATGTTTAAAATCACATCAATTTTGAGAAGGAATTTGATGAATCGAGAGACAACACAAGACACATGTTTGCTTAAATGAAGGCTGAACTTTTCCACCAGGTACACTTGTTTGTGATTTTGTTATGCCAGTGCTGTAGGATGGTAGACGTATTATGGGGCCGTGCCAATATAGCTAACTACACTGAAATTGAGTTCTGGGGACGTTTTGTTTCTGGAAGCCATTGCACTTCCCTTTGCTACAAATCTTAAAACTACGAGGGAAACAAATGGACAGGGTTCAGTATCGTAGGAGTCGACAAGCTTATTTATTGTCGGGTGAATTATTGGATGGTAACCCCAATCCTGGCTTCCAAGACTCCTGCTGTTTTGTATAATTGGGAACTGTTTATTTTTTTCTTAGTTGTTACGTTTCTAACCTAAGTCACTTTTCAATCTGTTTATTTTCCTCAGCCGTGTTGTCATGAAATTGTAATACTGACTAAAAAGTAGTTTCATCTATTTTTGCCGACTTTCTTGATTTTGAAAAGTATAATATTGTCCTTGCTTATCAGGTGTGTTGATAACTGCAAAGGCCGCCGTTTTTGATGTTTCCAACGATAGTAACCAGGTAATATATCTCTGCACAATTTCTGTAAGTAAGTTTTCTAGGTAGATAAATAGTTCAAATGCTTTGAGTGAAGAGAATGATTTGATTACGCAGCTTTTCATCGAAGTAACAGGCTGTGACGTAACCCACATGATGCCGTTAACTACTACCTTTCGATATTTCTCAACCCTCTTCGTTGCTATACTATCAGGTACCTACGTCGAAACTTATGATTTGACGTAGGGCCTAGTGTTAAAATATTTCAAGCGGAAGACCAAGTTAAAAGCGTTCGATTTTATCTCTAAAGTTATCCCGAAGCTAGAAGCCTCAATTCTACAGTTTGAATGGATTCAAGATCTTCATTTGACAAGGCCTGAAGTGCACACGTTTGAAAGATGGTTGTTGGACTTCTGAAAAATGTATTTGCCATCGACACAGAACGAAGTTGAAGAACTATTTGCTGGAAATAGGAAACTACTTGTTTATTGACACTTTTAAAAGAAAGAGAAATATTTCTGAGTTCTGCAGCATTACATACGGGATAAACGCAAGGCCAATGATGATAACTTCTCTAAAACTGGATAGATACAGCCTTGTCTCATAGTAATGTTTGTAATATTTGGGGTTAATATGTAGAGGGCAAAAGATGTCCACTATGTAAATTGTAATGGTCGTACCTATGAATTCCCGTAGATAAGCCGAAGCTATTCTAGACTCAGTAAACGCTGTATTTGTAATCAGAATGAGCAGTAAAATGCCTTGAAACGTTAAATATTTATATCCCTTTCTGGTAATCTTGACTCAACTGATGACTTGCAGGGAGACAGAAATTATTTCTATCAAGTGGCACGCCAGAAATGATTTTTAAAAAAGCAATGAATCTCTTCGACTCTTTGCAACGTTGTACTTTGGGACTTCAAAGAAACTCAGATATCACCACCCCTGAAGGTCCATCAGACCAGATAACAAAGATATGTATAAATTACTGTCATTCAGAGTAGAAGGCCGTATACCGTTACTTGCTGAAATGGAAATCTCCAGTTAAATATCATTGTAAATAAAGGGAGAGCTCACAGACCTGGACTAAGTAAAAGTACAATGCCATAGGAAATGAGTAATGGAAGTAGAAATAGATTCACGTGATCTTAAGTGCCATGTTAATAAAACAGCCTCTTAATATCCAATGTACTTTTAATATCGTGTTAAGTAATGGATTCAAGTGTTTTCGCCAGACACTCGTCACAGTAATCGTCTAGAGGGAAATCAGGACAATTTTGAAGAAAAAATTTGTAGAAATTTTGTAGAAATTGTAAAAGATGAGGGGATTGAACACTTTGCTACAAATAGCACCTGAATGAGTGGTACATTCTCGGTCACGTGTGAGTACTCCTCATTGCCCACAATTTCTATCCAAAGTTGTTTTATCTTCACTCAAGACGATCGCTGTGAACAATGTCTGTGGAAAACGATTAGCAATATGCCTCCTTTCATAACGCATTTTTAAAAGTTTAGTACCACATGTTAACGACGAAACAGTGTGTTAGTTGTACATTTACTTTTGTGTATGTATTATTGTTTGTTATATAGTAGGTGGTACCTCTCTCGTGGTGCTTTTCTTGTACTTATGCTTCACTATTGATGCTACCATCTACCATAGCCTACATTAGCAACACGTTAACTACCGATGCAAAGCTATACCAGGTACAAGAGATAAGCATTTAAGCTTATTTTAGAATTCATCATACTTAAATGCCTAAATTATTTCTTTTGTAGAGTTTTATGATGGGATGGGTATTAAGCACCACGCCTTTTGGATATATTATTGGACCTGCTTTAGGTGGTAAGTGATGATATCAGTATCAGACTCCTATCAATATTGGTGCCTTTTTTAATTTATCACTGAGGCTATTGATAATGGTAATGATTTAACAAGGTATCGAGTTCTACAATAGCAATTCAGTAGTTCAAGTAGGATGTAACCATGAAATTCCGTTACTATCTTTATTTATGAGACAACCATGGGTGTACTGGACCATCTTCAATTAGGTGGGGTGGCAAATTTTTCTGCTCGAATTTATATCTGAAATATTCGGGCACGTTCGAATTTTGCAGTTTCAACTTCAATTTTCTTTTAGCACAATAACTACATTTTGGTACGTACTACACATTTTGTGCCCAAAATGACCAATCTTTTTTGCCCGAATTTTGGTTTTATAGGAATTTGGTGTAGAGCAGTGAAAGCCCTCTTTAAATTCAAGTCTCATAAGAACTAGATTATAAATACCTCTTTGTAGTGATATGGCCAAGATGACAATGACAGATATGATTTTGAAACAGATTGCAGAGGTAATTAGAAATACCAGCGCAAACACATCATGTGCAGTCTGTTCACTTAACGAAGTTCTGCCACGATATTATATACCTATATACCTATTTATACCTATGTATTATATATAGCTAAGCGAAAACATGACATAGATGACTTGTGGTGTCTCGGATGTATGAAAATATTTGATCCATACAGCTCTTAAGTAGTTACAGTTCTCGTGTGGTAACGTACTGTTCGTGATAGATTATGACTATGAAACCCGAGTGACTGGTAAGTGTGCTCAACAACTAGCAATGCACGTCGTACATAGCAAGATGTGCAGCATCATTGAAAATGTAAGGAGCGTATCTACGTTTAAGATAGGAAAGTATTTTCTCTCTTTCAGACGCAAAATTCTTTCGTGTGATAGAACATTTGCCAGTAAAATATTTCCCATCCGTATACTTTGCCCGTACAGTAGTACTCTCCGTTCTATATGTGAATAGCAAAAGTATTCAGTATCATTGCTGAGTCTGTGGTCCCATAATTCCTAATCTTGATTGAAGTTGACAGTTTGCCAATATTTTGCAAATAGGATGTCCTCACGTATGATTTGAAGAAGGAAAAAGGTTCTACAACACTTTTGGGTTTTTTTACAATAAACACAAATTTGAAGTTTGATAATATATAATTCTTGTGTTAATAATCTTTTGTAGGATATCTATCTTTGCCTCATGAGAAATATCCATCCATATTTGCGAAAGGTATATTGCATCAGTCTTCTTTCTATCTTGCGTTATTTTGTGACAGGATGACACCAGTTTTTGGTAGTTCGATCGCTCTCCTTCAAAGCGTATGGTCCTTTTAAGTATAAGTAATATCTGAGAGGTAATTAATATTGCCTGTTTTGAGGAATAATGCTTTGATAACAGTTTAGTGGAAATTTCTTAAAATGTTGTTTCAAGGATCTTCTGCCATTATTATGCAACAAATGTTCCGCGAGAGGAAAACCATTGTACCATTGGCATTTTTTTATGGCGCAGAGCATCTCCTGTCAATTTTCATTCTTTCAATTCTTAAAATTGAAAACACCAGTTTATTGCTTTGCAATGTGTAAACACAATACTCTCCTTGTTGAACAGGGAAATTTAACTGTGGTTATTGGACTTGTTAAAGTTCGTAGATGTAAAGTCCTGAATGCTTGTCCATCAATGCTTGTCCATCAATGCTTGTCCATCAATGCTTGTCCATCAATGCTTGTCCATCAATGCTTGTCCACCAATGCTTGTCCATCAATGTTTGCCCATCAATGCTTCTCTCGGACGCCTTTTAACTTCTGTTTACTGTATCCTGGCATCATTTCTTAGAACTGTCTCTTATCACTGAATACCAATGAGATACTTCTCTTTGAGACAGCAAAATAATCTTGTACGATTTTTAAATATGATAATGACGAGAACTTTTCAACTCGTTTCACATGTACATAATATTGATGATATGAGGTCTGATGTTTTGTCATGTCTGGTTTTCTTCGTATCAAAACACTATTCATAGAACTTACACCCACAATTTTATAGTAAGACACTGCTACTTAAATTGCGGAAAACGCTGTTCCGTAGGTCATTGTGGCTTATGGATCTGATGATATTTATAGTTGGTGGTTTCAGGAGAATCAATTGCTGCCACTTAAAATAGGTTTGCATTTCCTTGTATTTATGAGGTTCTTGTGGTCCTGTATTAGTAACTAATGGGTTTGACATTCTAAGGGCTGCTTTCAGTTCCATGTCTCCTACTGTATTGAAGGATTATTTAAGTAAATACCCACTTATTATTGTTATTGCATTTTTACATATATTTATTGCATACACATATGCGTAAATTGAGCTTTAGCCAATTCCTTGTTTTTATGTGCATTACCTTTTACTTTTAGAATCCCTCTTTGGAAGATACCCATTCCTTCTTCCTAATTTGGTTGTGTTCGTGCTGATCGCATCAAGTGTTGTGGTCGTTTACTTCTTTTTACCCGAAACATTAGAAGAAAGGTATATTTATATGACGTTTTTTATTGGAATTAACGCCGACATTGAAAGCGGTGTTGGCTTTTAATCCTTTAATTTTTATCTTTTTTATCTTTTGTGTACCTTATACCTTATGTCCAATATGATTCAAGTTAACACGCGAGTGGATCTTAAAAAAAGGCAGACATTACCACGTAAAGTATCCTTGTTCACGTCTTTCTCCCTTAAATTTTCAATTTTTGACTTGCATCAAAATATCAAAAACCGATATTGAATGTAGAGTATTTTCACTGTGCAAAATGCTGGTGTCTTGTCGACAAAGTCAAAATTAGTTGTACTAAACCAACCAACCGTAGTCCCGGAATTGTTGGCTATCATTTCAAAGATGTTGCCGTGCCCCGGTTTTTATAATTTTGACTCAGCGTGTGGGTCATTAAGGGTTGCCATTAATAGCAAATTGCCAGAATACTTACCTATTAAATCAGCTCTAAAACAGATTTCTGTTAGTAGGTATTTACAGAACCTTATCCCCAAAATTTACAGAGGCCAAAGAATATCAAATCATCAAATAATCCCGTAATAATTGTCAGGTAATCATCATATAATCATAAGATAATCATCAGATAACCATTAGATAATCATCAGATAGCCATTAGATAATAATCAGATAATAATCAGATAATCATCAGATAACCATTAGATAATCAGCAGATAATCTTCAGATAACCCTTAGAAAATCATCAGATAATTATTAGATAATCATCAGATAACCATTAGATAATCATTAGATAGTCGTTAGATAATCATCGGATTATCATTAGATAGTCGTTAGATAATCATCGGATTATCATTAGATAATCTTCAGATAACAGTTAGATAACCATCAGATAATCGTTAGATAACCATTAGAAAATCATCGGATAATCATCAGATAATTATCAGATAACCGTTAGATAATCATCAGGCAATCTTCAGATAAGCACCAGAAAATCATCAGATAACCGTTAGATAATCATCAGATAATCATTAGATAATCATCATGTAACCATGAGATAATCATCAGATAGTCATTAGATAATTATCAGATAATCGTTAGATAATCATCTAATTCGAGGATCAGCACATTAGTGTATGGTGAAACCTGTGTCTCCATCAGAGTACATAAATGTAACCTCTGATGATGAATATTATTCCGTGAAGGCATGTGAATCCCAAAATTTTAAAGATATTGTATCGAATGATGAAGGATATGATTGACCTTATAAAAACCTGGATTGGGAGTAAAGACCTCCATTTTAATCATAAAAAAGTTGGCTTAGTTTGAGATTTACTACCTTAAGGGATCCGCCTTAACCGCTTGATCCGCCGAAATTAGTTCCCTTAAGGTCTTATTTACATAAAAGGTAGCACTTCCTGGTTTAAGTCTGCAATAGTGGAATTTACTTGACCTCAGTTTAGAGGTATCAGAATTTTGACTATGAAGTAAAAATATTATTGTTACTGTTAGTATGTCCAGCAAGAACCTTGGGTAATGACGTCAATGACTCCTTCAAGCAACGGGAATATGTTAAGATTCAACACAGTGAACAAGTTACCTCGAGTTTTCTAAGTACAGTTTGAAAAGGCGTTATGGGATAATGTAAATGTTCCTCGCTTGATTCCTATCAGCTTTGCAGTAGAAATATACGCAACATCAGTTTAAGTATGGGAATATAAGTATGGGTTAAGTTTACCTTAGGCGGGAAATAACTTAATAAAATAGATAACAAACTAAAGTTACTAACCAAACTGATTAACCTACGCACGAAATTCTATGACTAACTAAACCCAATCGATGTAGCTAAAACTAAATAATCGAAACAATTGTTTAATGTATCGACAATCTGTTGTAGTGAAATCTCCTTAAGTTTACATCTAGATGGTTTTATTTTTTTTAGTCTTAAAAAGAAGTTGAAGGCCACTGAGGAGATCCCCATACTTGAACATCACGGGGGAGAACATTACAATTCATGTCATGAGAGTTATATGAGAGAAAAGATCAAATCAAATACAGCGAGACAGGATGTGTTTGAATATGAGTATAAACAAATAAATGAAATGTATGTAGTTTATTCACTTCGAGAGATCTCAAAGAGAACTATCGTTTCATTCAAATCGGACACTTCATCCTTCACATCTACCAATGAACAGACAACAAATGGCTGCGAGGAGAAGGCAGTAACTTTGAGTGAGTTTGAAAATAGTGATAAAGGATGCTGTTTAGCCTGTTGTATAAGGATTGGATGCTGTCGACATAAAAGGAAGTATTCGTTTCTACAATTGCTTAGGTAAGCCGTGACCCTTTTATTAATATAGTGCTCCCGAAGGCCTAGAAAGACGGCCAGTAGAGAGCCTACAAATATCAAGTTGTTATAATCATCAGAAAGTAAACCACTCATGACCTTGATTGGATTATTTAATGGTTCTGTCGTTATTTGGTACGAATTTCGGGCAGGAACCTTTTATCACTGGAGCAGGTTCATTCTTATGTGATGGTTTTAAAAATAATCGCTGCAATATATTACAGCCATTAATGAATTGGGTTTCCTATGTCGATCGTCAGGTGTATTGTTCCCGGAGCGTTCTTTAGTCATCATCTGTACCCCGTTAAGCATCTTATTTCACAGAGGAATTCACATTAATCTCAGCTAGTCTTCGCAAAATGGTAGCTTCAGCTTATTGGTATCATTCGTGACTTGTTCTATTTTATTTGAAAACAACTCTGGATTAATCCGAAACTATAGAATTTTGTACTCTGAAGAGTGTCAGACGAAAAAGGCTAGTAAAATTAATAGTAAAATAAATAATAGTAGTAAAATAAATTCGCTATATCGTGCAGTTTTATTATTCTGACTTATAAACAAACGTTTTGAATAGTTAGTTTGCATAATTTCAAAAGAAAATATGAATGATTTGAAGTTAAAAAAAAACGATTTTTAGCATTATAAAGATGATAATGGTCATTTGGATTGTCAGAATGGTGTTAATAATGATAACAATATTGACGATGACTGTAACGGTGTTAATGATGGCAATCATGATGGAAACCGTACATCCGACGCAACCGATCTGTAGTTTAAGACCCTTTCATAACGGATGCAGGTAAAAACGGAATTTTGTGACTTACATCCAACATAAAATTGTATTTGTGAAATGTACCTTTAATGGAATATTTGTAATTTCAAATCCAGACAGCTCTTTAAATATTTTATTTGTTTCAGTTTTTCTCTTTTTCTCTTTCTCTCTCTTATTGCTTAGGACTAAAGAATTGACTACAAGTGTCATGTTATACTCCATTTATTCTTTTGTGTGCATTGCCTTAAACGAAATAATGCCAGTATACTTCTCCACATCTCGAAGACGCAGTAGGTCATCTTATTTAATTCCCTACCCTACTTATTTCATATATCTAATTTTTTTTTTATTTACCAATTGTTGAAGGTAGTCGATATTTTAGTACTTGAGCGATTCCATAGTTACTACTGTTTATTCTCTTGTTGATAGCGTTTGTTTTTGTTGTTAAAATTGTTCTATATGTTAAGTTTGTAGATGTGCTTCTTTATGTCGCCTTTTTTCGAATTGATACCTTGGTTGATGTTTTTGTTACTATGACTTGACGTATCTAGTGGACTGGACTCACAACATTGAGACTTCGTCCCGTCAATCTAGCAGTACTGAGCTACCCTAACCTACAGGTCTGCCTAAGCCTCAAAAGACGTTGCGCTCTTATCACTGACATGAAGGATGATGTTGTTCTTGCTCATGAACATTTTTCTAACTATTATTTTGAGTGGTTTGGTCTGCGGTTTGCAAATATTGTTTCGAGCCACTGTCCATATGACGCACGAATACATAGCAATCTTAACTTATAGACATGCGCATATGTTTTGGTTAATCTCCCAAAGCTACATAGGCCAGGTCTAATCTTTGATCAACGCATTGGGAGTTTCGTCCTACCAAAAAGCCAAAGTAGGTAAAAATTTTGACAATATTAACACTACGGTTGTTGTCGATCATGACTCTACATTTGCCTCAATTGATCTTCAGACCATATTTTTGACAAGCCTACTCAAATTGGAGTTAAGCAGATGGAGGATGGATGACACGAGTTTAGTATCATCTGCAGATCTTACATCATAACGGAGGTCACTTCATAATGAGACTTGTAGACATTTTAGCTCTTTCATCACAAAGTCTAGGAAGAGGTTAAAATGAGTGAGAGAGATGATAAGCTACGAAACTACGTATTGAGTTGGCCATCTACCACAACTACACACTTAAATGTCTTGATTTATCTTGTAAGGGATGTTGATTATTTGGAATAACATTGATCTTTGCATCGTTCAGAGAGCCCCTCTCTACACTGTGTCGATAATACTTTCAAGTTATTTAAAATTGAAGCTAACCTTTACATCCCATTCCTGACTGGTTTTTTTTCTTGGTATGTTACTATTCGTGCTCTTTTTCTTGTTGATCAAGACTCTGTTACTCACTGTAATTTAGAAGTGTGTTTAGTCTTTTCCCAGCCGTTGTTGCTTTTGCTGCAATTACTGTTAGTGTCAAGTAAATGTGTATGGTAGAAGTGCATAGGAAAATGTACAATGACGGCTTAGAAAATCACTTTCAGAGCTAACATCTTTCACTCCTGTTCAATGTGTGAAAATGCCTCTCTCGGGGTCAAATGAATCTGCACGTGGGAAAATGGAGAGTAGAAAGTTTGTATCAAAGACTTAACTAGCTTATTAAAGATCCGAACTTGACACATAAGAATTTGTAACAGCTTGGTATGTCAAAGAATTTTTATTGTACTTGCAAATATATCTTAATAGCATACTACCCATGTACCCTCCTGTGTCATCAGCTTAGGTCGCCTTCGATTATAAACAGCATCAACAGTTACTACTAATTTTGAGACGTGGTTTTCATTTAAAGAATGAATCAAGCCTTAAAAGGGGGTCCAGTTGGAGTGAGAGCAAGCATGTCAACAGAATGGGAAGACTATGCAAATCAATCGTTAATCAACCAACAAGTGATGCTGATACCGTTGGAAGAGTGCTTGGAACAAACAAATAGACAAATGAACAATATCATAAAGGAAAATGACAGTGGCTCAATATTAACAAAAGAGACTAAGTCATGAGTAAGACTATAACCAACGAGGCAAACGTAAATGCTATCAGGGGAAAAAAGTGAGGAATATGAGATGATGATGGACAGGTATTGTTACCAGGTTGAGATGACCGAAAGAAAAACAGAATAGGCATTCAGAGAGGATATGCGAGGAGAAGACAGAGTGAGAAGAAGTTGGAGAAATTCGATTCAGGAGATAAGCGGCAGGAAATGGATGCAATTGGTACAATCGTGGACAGAGATGTGGAGGCCATCTGCTAGTAGTGGTGACACTATAGGCTAAGAAATATAGAATGAAAGAAAGGACGGAGAAAAAAAGGAACTTGAAAGCAATTCTTTTGTATTTGGTTGTTTGTGCTGATTACTTGTCTGTATATACTTGTCTGTTTATAAGTTGTATCTGTAGTAAAAAATTTTTTTCTCCTGTTTTAGATGGTTTGTCATTCACAACATCCGATATTGGAACGCTTTTGACGATTCAGGCCATTCCATGTTTCCTAGTGTCCCTAGTAATCGCGCCTAAGGTAAGTGAAGTCTTTAGGGAGTTTCAATGGGCGGTTTTCTATAATATCACATAACATTTTCTTGCAGTTGCCTCTCTTTTACATGCAGTTTTTGTTTATAATCTTGTCTCTCCTACAGCGTCAATGGATTTCAAACTTATAATCCGCAATTACGTATAAACTACGTTGGAAATCACGTTCGCTCATATATTTTACGAAGCATCCACTAATTTTCGTATTTGTAGGTGTACTAGAAGACAAGAAATAGTTTTTCTGTCGATGTATGTATTCGGCTAGATACTTAAGCTAATCCAATCAGGTCTTCATTTATAGCTGCCTTTGTACGTAGCCGTATATATATATGATAAGCTGACTGGCACTGTTTCCCTAACAAAACACAGTAAATTTTCTTTGGAACAGTATCAAAAAAGGAAATCAATTCCCATTCCTACACCGTGGTAAAATGGTACCAAAATATCCATCAGTAGTCATATTTTTCATATTTTGTGTTGTATAGATAGTCAACGTCACTTGTGGAGACGCTTTATCTCTACAGTTGTCTTGCCCTGCTAAATTGGTTTTAATATTCTGTCAAGATAAAATGGTTTCTACCCATAGATCTTGTATTGAAAGTAATAACATCGTACGTATCACGTGCCTTTGGGCTTTCATGTGCAAGTAAAAGACAAAGTCTGCCCTTAAGTAAAAGGAATAATACACAATTGCTATGGCCAGTAGGTCATGAAAAATAAGTGTGAGTTACCCCGCTTTATAAATTTTCAGAGCAGAAAGTATCATTTACAGATGATCGTTTCACCATTCAACAAAGTTTCTGTCTATAATACTACGTCATCGCGTAACCCGTCTAGGAGCCGTCTGGAACAATGAGTTTTGCAATGTGTGCACGGGTCCACGTCTCTCATTAGACAGTAACCTAAACAACATCCAAGCGGACATCGTGTCCAAGATTCTCATTCCATCATTTTGAAAATCGGCCTCCCATTTCGGCGATTCGTCATGCTATTTGAAAAAATATCATTGTTGTTCATCAGACAGACCGCCGAGGTAGAAACGTGGCATGCTTGGTAAGTAGAAGGGTGTGAGGCGGCGTCTCATCCTGGGTGTCTGTTTTCTAAAGTTGCACAAATTCCAGATGTACAAGATTTTATCATTTCCAAGGGGGCCCATGATTTAAAGTTGTCATTCCTAAACATACCATACCGATGAATTCAAAACGATGAGGTGACGGAAACAGTTCCAGCAGACAACCGGGAAGTCTAGAGGGGGAAATCTATAATACTAGAACCCAGGTGTCTCCCTTCGGGGGACTCCAACTCCACTCCTACAAAAGTTTTAAAATGTTGTTGCAAAATAATAATCTTATCTATTTAAGATACCATGAAGGCCAAATGGCACACATCAGTACACCAGTCACACTAAGCGCAAGCCCATAGCTGTACTTACATAACTAGCATGGAGCACTAGACGGGACAAATTTAGGCTGGCTAATCCAGGGGATCTGAATATGGCCCGTAAGGCGTCAAAGGGTCCAATTATTTTTCGTATACGGCTCCAACCAGAATGTAGTGGATCGTCTAGTGGATCCATTTCTAATCCTTTCCGGCGGCCCTCGCTGATATTTTTAGTCTGACTTCACAGGCCTAGGCTATCCATTCCTTAAGAGCTTCTCAATAATTCAAAGAACGAAAATTCCTAGAAACAGGTTGTACAAGAATGACTTGATTTCAGTATACTCTTACGAGTATACTTGATTTCCAATGTCGCAACTGGCCTAAAGTGCCGTGGTTCTCATCTCCTTTCCCTCTGAAGTCTTGCATGAATGTAATCATAAAAATTGAAATGCACCCTCCTCTTTTGCAGTGAGAGGCCTTTGAAAACTATACGTGTTTCCTTTCAATAAAAGCTTTTGAATCATGCACATGATGTTATTTACAAAAATATTATCAATCACAAAGTTAGGATACCAAATCCTAGAGAAGATATCACAATTTGGTAGCACAATGTGACATTTGTTAGAAAATACAATAAGCAGGCATCATAAGCATCATGATTTTTTAATGTTTGAGTGCGAATATAGATTCAAATGGCACAATTAGTACTTTTTGATAGTTTACCGCCGCTTAGCGTTGTCTCCTGCAGAAGCTTTTTAAAAAAAATACATGAAAAACCAACGAACGTTTTGATACCGTGTTGTGACGGGCTTTATTCAAATATTTCAAGTGCAAAGTAAACGTTATGATACTACGATATGATGATTGTCACAAAGTAGCCTAAACACATATATTCTGGACCATCTCCTACCGCAAGGAGAAAATGTAAGATTGACTCAGATTGAGTCAAATTACACAAAGTGCACTTTCGTATGGTGTACCGCGCCTTAGTGTTGACGTCGTCGGAAACATCTAAAAAATTCTAAAAGATAGTACACTTTTTGACACTGTGCTGTGACGGAAACTTTTCCTGTACAAAACCGCTGTTTGTCCGCTAAAACATTTAGCTTTTTGGATGCTGTACCCAGTGGCGAAGCTCTGCTTTTGGAAATGGTCGTGCTCATCGCTAATGACGTCAAGAAGTAGCCCCATTACTACCGTTCTTAAAATGTACCACACCCATTTTTAATTGATATAACCATCCCAGCTTACAAAATCTCAGTCATCTAACGTAATATCGTTGCTAAATATTTAATAACTTGTTACCAGGCAAATTGGTTCTCAATGAGGTCAAACCCCACGTCAAGGGTTTGCCCAATGCTTGAGTTTCCATTCTTTTATAGCAGAAGGAACCTCCCCATGCTCATCGCAACATAAAACCTGGGAGTTATTAAACTGGCCTCCACCAAAATAATTAAAATTGCCACAATAGACTCTGCGTAATGAAGGCACAAGTTGAATAATGTAATGTTTCCCTCCGACTTAGTATAATATAAAAAGAAACATGTTGGTAAAAAATTACCATATATCCACATGAAATGATGAACAGTTCTCGTTACCCAAAAATAACTTAATCTGAATAGAAATGGGTCT
>JAAAKL020009149.1:0-15318 GCA_010016065.2 Carybdea cf. marsupialis auct. non (Linnaeus, 1758)
TAATATTGGTTAGCGGGACTCAAGCTTGTCAAAAGGTTTAGCACAGTCGTCTTCTAACTACTCTTTTAATGACTGCGAGATTTGAGATTCAACGAGGAAAAGTCCGAAAGTATGACCTACATAAAAGACAAACAGAATAGAATCAAAATCACAATAGGGTGTGACAAAATTCTAATAATAAAAAATAGCGTGATAGTAAAAAGCGTGGTAAGATAGTACATAGTTGCGCCAGGCGACAGACATCAAGATATTAAGATTCACAGACTGAAAGAAGAGGGCCTAACATTAAGGCAAAATAGAGGACTGTGTTGGCTGGCAAGTTTGTATATTGGTGTTTGGTCTTATGCTTGCGATAATTTATTCATTCGTTGATTCCGTCCTCTAGTCGAGGGTTGGATGCAGCGGTTCTCCATTCTCGTCGATTTTGTTCCAGGTGAATTGCTTCTGGATATTTCAATCCTATTTGCTTGCTGATGTTATTCAGCCATAATGTTCTTGCTCTTCTTCTTCCCCTTTTCTCATTTACTTCTCCCCCCAGAAGTGCGTGGTGTAAAGAAACCTAACGAATTATATGGCCAAAATACCCAGTCTTTGTCTAGATGATGCTAAGTAGTCTATTCATGATGTTTATTCCTTCGTAACATCTCTTTGTTTGTGGCCCTTTCCGCCCATGATATTTTCAGCATCCGTCTACATATCCACCATACACAGGTTGCTACTCGTTTACTCAGTCTGATGGTAAGTGTCCATGTCTCTGCTCCATCCACGGGAGAGTATCAAACTTTTCGACATTAGTACCTTATTTATTGTAGAGAAAGTTGTGGCCTCTTTAGTGCATGGAGTAACACAGACTCGAGTGAAGGAAATAGACCAAGGCTGCAGGGTTCGGAATTTGGTTTGGGGCTGACACAGCCACTGAACACACCTGAAATCTATGAGCACACAGGACAGTTATGACGAGCTATTGCTTTCATAGTCAAGGAGGTGATGTCAAGCATTGAAAGTGAAAATACTACTTCTGCATCTCTTGTCAAATGATTTAGCGACAAAAGTCCAGTCACCTAAGTACAAACAGGAAGAACATGAAAAGCTATAAAGCAAGAAGGAGGAGATAATGCAATTAATAACCTTTTGCACTTCATGCCACTTGGATGTCATTGGAGCGAAAGATGGAGTAAGAAAGCCGTTCTACAAGAACAACATCCATTAGACCAGAAGTACATAGATTTATACGAGAAATTAGAAAGAACATACAAGGTAACTGATACCTCCATCAACTGAAATACGAGAGCAGTGCGTAAGAGTAGACTATATTGTTGTTAATAAAGAAATGGAATGGAAATAAGTGTGAACAAAGTTCAAGCAAAATTATTGCAAATGTTCAACGACGATTCCCCTACTGTACTCGGAAAGATAGTCTCAAAGACGTCAAAACGTTTTAAGTAGATGCTTCTGGCTAAACTAATTGTGGCAGAAATGGGTCGTCAAGGAATTTCAATTCTATTTGTTGAACGTAAAACATCAACAGAGAATGCAGCAAGTTTAAAGGGGAAGTGGTTCTTAATCATATTTAGCTTTTGAGTATGAAGCAGAGTAAGAAAAAGGTCTGTAAGTTGGAACTTTGCAACATTTCACTTGATTCATATTTAAATGAAAACATTTGTTTATTAACTACAACAGAAAGGAACGCTCTTTGAATACAGGGTTGAATGTACACGTCTGATAGCCTACTCCTTATCCCTGATATGACATGCAGGCATTGCACTCACATTTACTTCCTCTCTACCCAATCAACCTTTTTCAGCGCTTTGCCAGGAAATGCTTTGTTCTATTGTCAGTGGCGGCGCCAGCCTAAAAAAGTGGGGGATTTTCTATCTATTTACGTACAATAGGGTGCGGTCGTGGTGATATAGTTAACAAATGTTGGTTTTCTGAAATTTCCGAAAGAATCTTAATTGGAAAGATCACAGTGTCGATACTGAAGAGAGCCCAATGCAAGAGGCTCCTTTAGTCAAGATACTTGACTCGAAGAAATTCAAACTTGTCCCCTTCTGTACCTCGTGGCGCCACTAGTTTATGGTATCGATGATTTTGAACATTATGGTTTACTATACAAATCCACCAAATATTCTGCTTTTCAAAAAGCTCGCACGAGAATCTCTTCATCTTCACTTGGGTTGGTGCAATTTCCAGATCTTTTGCGAAGTCTACCTTTGCAACTCGTTTTGTAATAGCAGAGATTATGAAACATAATCTCTGGTTATAGGCGTCTAAACCGATTTTGTCGGGGAAGGGAGGGATTACTAATTTTTGCCTGAAAAAAAGTTGGGTTTGCTCCAATGATTATGAAAAAATGTAGCCTAAGTGAATTCGACAACCGAATTCTAGCTAGAAAATAACATTTCTTTACGACCACATATTTGTAACCAAGTTATTTGCTAAACTAAGTTTTCTATTTCTAAATCATTTGCCCGCTACCCGCCGGGCTGCAGGCACCCTAGCCCGAGGCTCCTACCCTCAAGAATTTAGATGCGTTGTATGTGATTTTTCAAGATATGATAAAATGTTTATTTGAACAGATGTTAGGTAATACAAAATTTGAAGATAAGTTCAAATATCAGAAGGATAAGGTGAAATTAACGAGCCTGTTCATAATAGCAGTTAGGATCGAACTAAAACAAGTTGATCTGTGATTGGACAATGAAGAAGTGCGCAACAAATAGGAAGCACAAATTCCTTCTTGCGACATAGTAGATGACTTTGTGTTTTTATACATACAGTCTCTAAATTCTTTAAAACTTTCAAGTGGGAGGCCGATTGACCCTTTCTAGTACTTGAAAGCAATCGATCGTATATGCCGAGCAGCACTCAGAGTTATCTAATAAATGTTTGCCCATAGCCGAGTCATCATTATTCTGGCCCGTGTTTGTATTACATTTACAATTAGGCTGCAGTCGTTGATGTTCATTGGCATTTCTGGTCACTGAAGGGACGTGTTGCAATATCCTGTCAGAAGATCTTGATATGCACAGACACAAAAATTCATAAATTATATTGCTGATTTGACGGAACGGGATAGCATCTACAGAGACTTCTATCAACATTCTCTGTGCTGTAAAAACAACTCGAATTGGACCTGCTTTGATTAACGGATAACAACTTTTCATACTTGATTCAGATAGGGCTCCAGGTTTTGCAGCCTCCTACATCTTTCATGATTGTGGCATCAGAGATTTTAATATCTCTGGTAGCATTAACGTTTCTAAGGATGCAGGGGTCAATTCGGGGTCAAGATATTTATAGGGAGGCAAACGGATAAGAACGAGTACAATTTCGTGTAAAGCAATAGGTGAAACTTTTCTTTCCTGCAAACAGGTATATAGATATTGCGTTGTAGGCAACAAACAGAGGACTGGGAAAATACGACATTTAAGGGTCCAATCCTACTCTCTAACAGAATGAGATTCTTATCTTTTTAACCATACCATTTGAGAAACCACGTCAATACACGTTTATTCAAATCTTCAAAGTCTTCAAAGTTATTATACATAGCTAACGAAAGGGCTAAAATCCAATAAAAAATACTTTTTGATTTTGAAAATAAGTCTGACGGTGGATTGAAGGTTATCATGAACGTTTGACTGAAGAAAAGTATGAAAGTTGGTAAGACAAGGAAACAAACAATAAATGCATCACTCAATTAGGTAAGTTCGCTGCCCTTTAGTAAAGTGACATTGCACGCACACGCGAATGCGTGGGTCCCGGGTTCGAATCCCGGTGGTGACATTTTCCCTTTTCACTAGTGTATCTTCTAACTTGCTAGCTTGAAATCCTCTCTTCTCTATACTTTCTATCTTCAATGGGCTGTGGACAGTTTGATGGCCAGTTGGTTGTCTTCCATGGTCAAGTCGCATGGCGCGGAGAGGCTGGTTTCCAGAATTGCGTAGAGCTGGATGTGATGTCCACCGTGTGCTAATGTGGCGGCTAATGAAAAGTGAATTATGTTATCACCGGCTCAGTTGGTGGAGCATCACACCGCGAATGCGTGGGTCCTGGTTTCGAATCCCGGTGGTGACATTTTCACTTTTTACTAGTGTATCTTCAAAATTGCTAAAGTGACATTCATTAGTTAAATGGGATCTTTATACAAAACATATTGTCGAAAAAAACAAATAGTCTTCGCAGCCTTTTTACGGCCTGCCTGTTTGTGTTTCATTCCTTCCCGACCAACCCTAGATAGGCTGTTTCCCAAAATACTAGACCTGTAGTGTATATAGTGTTTAAACTAGAGGCGTTTGAATCTCAAAGATCTTTGCTCAGAACTGTGTTGATATATTCCTTGAATCCTTAAGTTAGGATCCAGCGTCAAATAATATGCTTTTGTTAGAGAGTTGTCAAACTTTGAAAGCTGATATCTCTGTGTTGGGGATGGGCAACACTCTCAGTTACAGTAGAATCCCGTTAACTCGGACCCTCAAGGGGGACAGGAAGTTCGTCCGACATAGCGAATGTCCGAGATATCCGAAGTCCCAGTAACTCAGACTTTCCTGAAAAGTGCAACTCATGAGGATTTGAAGAGAGTGGGAAAAAAATAAAGAGTCGCCTCTCTTGCGTTTTTCTCCATTGCGCTGTAGATCTTTGAATTTTCTTTCATCCATCCCGAAAGAGTTTGCTTAGGAATGTTGTATATACGAGAAATTGCAGCACAGCTTTCACCTTTCTCTATTTCTTATAAAAATTTGTTACTTTTCAACAATCGTACGCGATTGTTATTTGCGCCAAGTTTGAAGACTTCTTCAAAGACAAATGTTTATCCAAAATTTACAAGAATTCGATTTCTAACTCGAATAATTTAACATATGGGTTTTAGAAATTCCGAGTTACAAGAGGTTTTTCGTTGAAGGAACTCAGAAAACGCTGCGACTAAGAGAATGTCTGAGTAATCCGGGTTGCGACTTAAGCGGAGTACTTTGACTTGATTAGGGTCGTCAAATCCAAGGGGGACAAGAAATCCGTACGATTAAGCGAATGTCCGAGTTATCAAGGGTCTAAGTTAACGGGATTCAACTGTATTGCCATCGAAGTTCTTACTAATATGGCAACATGTAAATACAATAATTTTTCAATAATTCAAACATTTTCCAAATCGTGACGTCACACTTTCCCTTCCTCATCAATGTTTTCCAATTACCCCCTTAGGAGTTAAGACACACATCAGCCACACCTAGAATCCCTATGCCGGGGTGGACCTGAGAGAAATGGCAACTAAAGGGTGCTCCCCAAAACTCCAGGTCGTCAGAACTGAAGCCTCGCTACCGGTTGCAGCTTTTTGTCATACCAAGCACAGTCGAGAAAGTAACTAGAGCTGCTGGAATGATGATGACTGCCAATAATAGTTGGTAGCATGGTTCCTTCAGATATTGGCATTTTGTCCATGACGCAAAGTTGCACGAAGTCGGCCCTCCATTCGATGCTTTCATGACGTTAGGTGACAATTATACGATCGATCAACGGAAAGCAGTTTTGCATAAGTTCGCTTGGGCAATATAAAGAATGGGAATAGCAGAGATACAACAGTAAAGTCTTGCCTTTTCAATAAGATATTTTCGCAGTTGACTATACTGACGCTTTTAACATGTTCGGCAAGATGTGGCAAACCACCACACGGTTATCTAATCTGTTTCAATTGATACCTTTTCCTGTCCACAGAAGCGAAGACCATTGATGTCATTTGGGGGTGGGGAGAAACCTTGAGGCCAAAAAATTTTGAAAGGACTAAGCCTTTGACTCCCCAATTTAAATGACGCTGGTTAAAGTTCTTCAGTGTTGTTCTCAATGAAAACTAAAGTCAGGGTTTTGGACTCTTATGTTGTTTCAGTTTTGATGTACGGGTGCGAAAGTTGGACAATTCTATTGAAAAAGATACGAAAAAGGCAAATGTCCTTCTTTGGCCACATAAACTGTCACCCTGGACCCGAAGCCCTTATGTTGTCGGGAAAGATCAAAGGCAAGAGAGCAAGAGGAAGACAACGGTTGACGTGTTTGGACTGTCTAAACCAGTGGGCCACTGAAAGGAACTCAACCAATCTGGAACTAGTCCGTATGACGCAAGACAGGGGCGGTTGGCGAAAGATCTCCGATGTCTACAACAGATATGGAACATGATGATGATGATGATGATGTAGAGTTGCTCTTATATTTTACGGGAGAAGATCAACATGCAAGAATTATTCCCATGTTGGAACTCCTACGTTGACTGGTTTGTATGTAAAGCTGTCTCTATTATCCTATCAAGACTGCGTAGAAGGCAACAAAACAAGTGGAAGCCAGTTTCAGCCGCGTGTTGGTCCCAATATTTTAGGGTCCCTTCATTAGTGAATGTCGGCCATCCCATATCGCATCCCTAGTTATACTGAGTCAGCTTTGTTGTTACTGTTTGGGCGTCTGAGTATAAAACTACATGATCTGAGTTGCATCTCGAAAAGGGTTGGTCCACTGTTATTGGGACTCTGTGGCTTGACCTATTATTTACCTTTCAACAAAGGCTCAGCATCTCACTTGAGCCCACCGTCTCTGGCTGGAGCCGGGTAAAGTCCTTGAGAAAAAAACGTCAGTTTTTGAGGTGTTTGAAGGGTTGGGAGTTGATGAAAATGATGTTTAGAGAATAGGATCTATGAAATGGATTTTTTGAAATTTATATTTATGATTATCTGATAGAAGTGTAGCCCTTGAAAGTACAAAGACCTCGTGCATACCTATCTATTATCCACAATATCTCTAACATCATCATACTGGAGCATTAGACCTGTGGCTGTCAAAGCAGGTCAAAAATGGATTTAAAAAGAAGCGATAAGCTGTGGTAGCCAGTCAACCTGTTTCCGTATTCAAACCACACAGGTCATTTAGTGCTTCCTATGCACTATTTGCATCTGTTATCAAGTTGGACAAGACTTATTTGCAAACAAAGGAAGATTCAGTCTACCATTTCCTGGTGGCTTTATTTTTGTTGAAGCACACACCAAGCCTATCGTGATACAGGTAAGTCTCGCCTCAATGATCCTGATGTCTTTTGCAACAGCGCTGGTCATGTTGTGCTGATAGTTTGTCTGAATCAACACAACGGTATCACCCTTCCCCCCTTTTTGTGTTCCTCTTGTCAATTGGAACCATGTAATGACCTTTAATGACCACAACAATAAGATCTGTCAACTTAGAATTGTGATGACTATTTGCACACAGCTTAACCTGTCGGCGTGTTTGTCTCGATAGACAGGAAAACTGGATCTGCAAAGAAATTCTTCTCAGAATAGTGTAACTGGTTCGTGTCACTACTGAAGAACACAGCCAAGTGTTTTGATTGTTGTATTCAACGCCAACTTATTCCACACCAGCAACTAACATGAGCAGGAATACAGAGAATATGGACAGGTCATGGTTTTAATTTGTAGGTCAACAGACGAAGTAAGTTGTTATTTTCCAAGCCAGTGTGATTCGCATTGAACCATCTTACTTTGCTGCCGACGAAATGATCTGACCTTACTACCAGAGTGGCTTGATTGGTAAGTCTTTTTTATATTATCTCAAGTGATATTTGCTTACTATTTAAAGTTTAAGAAAGTCTTCTAGATCGGATATGAACTAATGCCATCTACCAGAGTTAAAACCGAAACCACAACAACTAAAAGAATATAGATAATAGTCTAAGTTTAAGTTTTAAAATGAGGACAATACAAGACCTAAACTTTAACATTTTCAAAGGATTCCTATGTATTGATGATCGTTTGTTGCTGGAACGAGCTGCACATTCTTTAACATAGTAGGCATTCTTTTGTAAATCAAACTTTTGGTGCCATTGTTTTCGTAAATCAGTGGTTGGTACAGTTTATTATGGTGGTCTTTAAATGATAATCAGCGGACCATTTTGCTGCTCAGTTGAACATTAGAATCAATGAAGCAACTTTGATTATTTAAGGCGAGGGGTAAATCGCTCCTTGATTTGACGTACGAAAGTTGAGAGTTGAAGAAGTCACAAAGAGTTATTGAGAGTTACAAAGAGTTACAGGGAGTTGAGGGAGTTATTGAGTGCGAAAGAGAGTTGTTGAGAGTTGAAGGGAGTTATTGAGAGTTGAGAGAGTTTTTTTGGTGTTAATAGGAGTTATTCATAACTTGTGCGAGAGTTTTTCTGAGTGACTTACCCCTCGATTAAAGGCAAGAGAGGCTCCGTCGCTTTGGAAGTAATAATTTGTATTTCCGCTTTCTGCAATATGTGAAACCACTCTTTCTTACGAGAAACAGTAGATTTGGGTTAAGGCTGGCTTTTCTTGCATTTTAGCCCGTTTTCAGGCTGAATGCCCTAGATTTGTTCTTCACACATTTGGTAATACTCGTTGTGGGGCACTTTTGTTTGTATCTCATAGGGAGTGAAAGGTGAAAGAGTAGGCCTATATTTTGCAGGATATATTCCCAAGGCGTAGTCAACCGATTCAGTTTAAGGGCAACTCAACCTGATTTTGAGCCGTTTTGTGTGTCTAGTGTAGTTTGTCACAAGGAATTGTATTGAGGCATTTGTAAGCATAGGGTGGGGGTATGTGCCCCTTGTCCCATTGATATATTCATTTACAGCGTGAAACAAATGTTATGCAAATTCAAGGGAGGTATGCAAATAAAGCTGACAGATATTGACGTTTCGTTTATGTTCTTACTCAGTTTGATGTTGGGAAAAATTTTCATCAAAACCCAAGGCGCGTGCACTAATAGCCCTGTTCTAATGCGAAAAATAATGCAACTAACTGTGGCACGCCCTTGTTAGTAAGTGTGCGAAAAGGAAGAGGCATCCCCACAAAAAGCACCCTCTGAGAATATTTATAATTCATTTTTGCCGCTTGTAATTGGGGCTTCTTGGCATATCATGCTTCGTGACAATTTGATTGTAAATTCGATCACTACAACCTCGGTAGCCAATTGTCTAACTAGACGTAAGTTTTTCCAAAGCCCCATTAGTTTTAATGGACGGTTATCAACCATTATCGATCCGTCATCAATCCATTATTAATCCATTGTAGTTTATAACGGCAGGGGCGGATCCAGCGTTTGAGTTTGGGGGGGGGCATTTGGAAAAAATATAGGTACTTCCAGGCACCCAGCCAAGGGTGTAGCAGAAAGGCCTATATGAAACTATAAAATTTTAACGTTTGGGGGGCCATGCCCCCCGGCCCCCCCTCTGGATCCGCGCCTGTATAAAGGGCACGGTAGCTCGTGGATCTTTTGCCCTTGAATATCCTGATGACGCCGAAACCAATTTATGCAGTAATATAGATAGACAAGAATCATAATGGTTAGTGTCAGGCAAGGGGTTCCGCAAGCTTTTCCAGCCCATCATTTAAAGGAATTACGCTACTGCCCACTCTTCTTTTGCCTAAGCTACGACATTGTATTTCTAATGTCGCCAGAAAAAGGAAACTGCAACTTAGGCTACGTTTCGCCTTCCACAGAATTCATCGGGTCAGTATGCACACTCAACACTCAACATGTCCCAGGTCTTTGTCTTTTCTGTGTTCACTGTGTTCTAATTACAATGGATGAGCTACGTTGTTATTTATGATAGAATTCCATCGTTGGAGTGTGCTAGGTTACAGTTCGAGTTTCGAGTTTCGAGTTTCGATCTGTACTACAGGTGTTCGAGTTTAGTTGAGCCTATTTCCATTGGACTTGAGGAAGTCTGCGGAAGATGAATCGTTTCCCAAATTGCAGTTTGACAATTTTTTGGACTTTCTCTTAGTCATTTGTCGCTGTTTTAAGTTCTTTTATTAATTATTACTAATTCATTGATTTGGCAGTGCATAAGTATCAATGGACAATCAAACGTTGACTATAGGCCTATACATCACATACAAATGTTTTTCTTAGGTACATGTTTCTTGTACGAAGAGGTAGTGTATATGCCTAAATATTTTAAGCGGTGATTCAGTTTAACTCATAACCTCACGACCAAATAAAATTTAGTTTTTACAAAACGGATGTAAAAAAGACTTCGGACCAAGTTAAGATACGCTTTTAATCGAGAGGTAATCTACGTCTAAGAAATTAGTTCCCCTTTCCCCTGGTGTCGTATTGTTTTAACCGACTTTCTGAAGATATCAATTTTTACGGAAAACCCTTTCTTTTCTTCGTAAGTGTTTAACTCCTCAGTCCTACTGTTCAAGGACAGATACTGACCTATAATGCGTCGTCAGGAATCGTAATCGGGGAGATATTCATACAAATATATGCTAGATTGCTACCATGGTGGTTTTATGACATCTGTGTTCAGTTTATATACTAAAAGGAGTTGCAAACTCACAACTGCCATTGTTGGCAATGCTAGAGAAGAGATTAACCTCAAGCTGAAAGAAACCTTGAAATCAACATAAAATGACCCCACACCCCCACACCCCTTCACGCCTTCTATATTAAGCCAGACCGTGGAAGTTCCCAATGAAAGTTTCTTAATGGTCGATAGTTTATTTTACGTTCTATAGCGAATACCCTGACTTTAGTGTAAGGAAAGAGACATTTTAGATTTCCCATACATACTCAAGCACAATAGAAAATGGAGCTGCATGGAATCGGAACGAGGTTATGTGTGTTCTAAGCGAGATTACATGGGTTTTATTAGTATGAATAAGACAACAGACTCATTAACAGTTTTAAAGGACCAGGGGATGTATCAGGAAACATAAACGGGTATAAAATATCTGGTATTTGGGGACATCCAGGAGGTGAGAAGAATATACGAAGGACGTAGCCCAAGAGAATTGTTTATGAACGTTGGTAAGATATACTCTGGTAGCCAGCCGATTCTGTTGGCGCATTCAAGTTAATTTTTGACTGTTTTAAGTGTGTAGCATACACTGTCATAGAGATTCGTATAGAGGTGTTTGTGAGCTCTGGGGGAGGCATGTTCATAAGGCCCGTAAGTTGGCTGCGCTGATGGAATGTATAAGAGGTTATATTGCGGCACATTACTGGCGATTTGGGGTAGTTTTGGGGAATTGAAACGTTCACGCTGCAATGAATTCAAGGTTCAGGAGTGTTTCGGGAAGGCTTGGAGACTTTTGTGCATATTCTTTACTTTTTCTGGATCATAAAGATTTATACCGCGTTTACACGAGAGCGGATCCAAATGGATCCGTACCCAAACAAACTAGAAACACTAGTGAACAGTAAAAATGTCACTACCGTTTCCTCTAACTTGCTATCGTCAAATCCTCTCTTCTCTATACTTTTTATCGTCAATGGGCTCTGGACAGTTTGATTGCCGGTTGGTTGTCCTTCCATGGTCAAGTCGCATGACGTGGAGAGGCTGGTTTCCGCCGGTCTAGTGAAAAGTGAATTATGGCATCACCGGGTCACCATAGCTCAGTTGGTAGAGCATCACGCCGCGAATGCGTGGGTCCCAGGTTCGAATCCCGGTGGTGACATTTTCTCTTTTCACTAGTGTTTCTTCTAACTTGCTATGAAAATAGTAGTGCGTCTAAGTGCCCATATCAATCAATTAAGTGAAAACTTGAAATTATGCTTACTTGAGGGAATACAGTGTCTCCAGAACGTCCACAGAACGATCATGTCTGAAATGCCTTGTAATGCATGACGTCATAGGGCCCCACAACCGTTTTCGGCCCATTGTCCCGCACTGTCCAAACCCGCCACTGCTTGAATTGATTACTGCTTGGACTCGATTCGTAAATGGAGAACACCATGACAAGCAAGTGCTGCAAGTGAACCCATTTTTGTTTGACAAAGTTAATAATTACTTTCATAAACGTATTGCATTTGCTAAAAATTGTTTATTGTCTTGTAGAGAACAAGTGAATTATGCTATGGACGGTAGTCTTAAACAATTGCCTAACGTCATAGGGTTAATGAGTGGCCTGTTGGTGCAATCAAGAATGCTACGTGCTACCATTTTGTGTAAAACGTGCAGGTTTTACTTCAAGATAATTAATTTTCTACGCTCCAAATCATATTGAATTACGATGTGGTATGGAACTAGATGATAAACAATAGTATCAAGTAAAGGGAACAAAGCTTTGATTAGAGCTAAAAATGTACCAGAGCAGCACTAATTTTGACCATCGACATAATTGTTACTAAGTATACTCTGTTATAAGTGTATAGGGATACAGCTGTTCCAACTGCGTCTGTTTAGACGCTGCAAAACGGAACTGCGTCGTCCAAAGGCACAAGTGAAAATGAATTTAACGGCGTCTTGATGACGCAACCGGCCTTTAGTTGTGCATGTGAAAAGATTATCAGTGTGGTAAGTTGTTGGCTATGTTCGTTGTAGTTCTGAAGAGGCATCTCCTCTTATCGAGTACTTATCGAGAGCCATTCACAATTAGTCTTTCCACCTATAAATATCAATCCTGATAATTCTTGTAATTATCGCAGTATCCACACATTTTGCAAAATGGATAACTGGAAGTCAAATATACAACCCTGTCGCACACTTTAAGTGGAAAACATTGTTACGATACATTGTATCATATTATATTGGTACCATACACATTTTAATGTGCATCTAGTTGTAATCTAGTAGAAGATGCTTGGTAACAAGTTCACTTATTTAAATTTATGTTTGCTTTTCAAATATTTACCCTCTTTATATCGATTTGTTTGTTATGACGTTTGTGTGATATGTCTTATGGCACAATATCTCATGTGAATCTTTCGTACCCTTTTTGTTTCGAAAGAACATAATTCATCGATTCTTATGAATCTTATTACGTACCCATGTATTCTCTTTTAATTGAAAAATCTAAGATTATTAATACTATTGATCTGTTTTTTGGTTAATAATGGGAATGTAAAGGGGGTATCCTTAATCAATGTCATTAGCTCATACGGACGTCTTTCCTATTCTACAAATACCTTTGTTTCCGTTGGCTCGTGCGGATTGTTACGTCTGCCTTGCGGTGGCCAGTTTATCGTTTCTTGACCCTTAAGATTCTCTTTAGCTTTTAAACTGTATGAGGCTTTACCTGGGACATTACCTTGGGTTAATGCACTCGTAATTATGGTCTCTTGAACGTCGTTACTTGTACCCCATTTTTCTCACTTGCATAATCTGTGTAATTAACACAGGTTTGCAAGGTGAGTCACACTACCAGGAACTTGTGATTTGGCTAAACCTTTTTGTCTTTTCATTGGGCCTTTCCGGCTAACTATTTAGTTCCATAAGCCCTGATTGGTCGAAACAACACCAATCTAGCAGTCAGACCTCTGATTGACTACTTTCAAAACACAGTTTAGTGTAAGTTTTATTGATTTCTTCCCATCTCAATTCTGACGATTTTGTACTCTGAGGAGTATTAGACGAAAAATGCTTTTCAGTACTAAAATGTTTTCGCTATTTTGTGCAGTTTTATTGCTTTGTACCACCAACAAACTTTTTAAACCTTTTTGTGAACGAGTGCGTTTTTTCCTTATAATTTTTCATACGATTTTTTAAATGCGCAGCTAAAAAAACTTTTTTCTTGCGTTTCGTATTGTATAAAACGTGTACGCCAACCCTCAATGCATGGCTGAAGTTTAGATCACGTCTTCTGTACCGACTACCAAGGTCGATCACTTGCCTACTATTAGTTCTCTTGCATTATCTCTTGATTGAGACCATTCATTTCGCACCTATTAAGTGCAAACGCAATTCTTTCTTGCCCCTCAAATGCTGATATTAAACATGTTAATATCAACAAATGGCTATCAGGGGGTATTGTCTGACATTAAGGATATCTAATGACACTAAGTGTAAGTTAATAGACATGATTGTTAACGTATAGAAACAACAATAGTCACTTTTATGACATTTCTGGAACCAAAAAGGTCAAATTTCCGCTCTTAAGAAAGTTTACAGAGTGCAGACACATTAGATACGCTTGACATAGCATTTATTGATAGCAGTCGCAAGGTAGATCAGTCTCTGATTGTTTTGGTTGGCTAATTTTAGTAACAATCTTAAGCTTGTTCTTTAGATAATAATATCATGAAGAAAAAATTGTAGGGCTCCTCCAGGGGGCCAGATCAATACTCCAGACCTGTATCGTGCGTAGTGCAAAATTATTGAGGACAGGGACGACCAATAGATATCTTTTCCTTAACTGATACTGTCTTGGTTACTTGAGCCTAGGTTAAACTTTTGTCTTCTAAAAGGCAGTTATTCTTATCCCTGTGGCTGCATCAAGGATTCCAATTTATAACATCATTCACTTGATGTATGATAGAAGTGCTGATTAATGATACTTTTAAAGTTTGGCATGAAAGGAAAACTTACTTCTTCTACCACTGATTAGTAGTATTAATAGTATAAGGTTCAACGTTGTTATACAGAGCACTGTCACACCGGTATGAATAGTACTTGTTTGTGTGTGAGAGTGTTTCCTTTTTTACCATTTCTTACTATTATATTACGTATATATATACATTCATATTTGTAATCCACTTACCATAGAATTACCAGGTCCTGCCACTTTTTCTTGTATTTGTTGGCAACAATGGAATTCCTGTGCCGGCACTACGAGACCATCTCAAATCGTGTATTCAACAAGTTACTTTTATCAGTGGTTATCATTGCATACTTTCCCTAATGCACAAGTTAAATTTGCGCCTTTAGCTATGCCGGGGCCCCTATCCCGTGGAGGTGTGTTGTTATGAGAATGAACAGAAAGAGCAGGATGCGACGGGATATTAAGTGTGTACTATGGATACAGTTAGATAATTAAGTTTTTAATTAACGCCCCTGAGGTGCGAGGGTCTTTTTAATCCAGATATACTCCCTCATGTGGTAACGTGTCCTTCTGGTCTCTTGGTCGACCGGGAGGTGTTGTAAATGTTCCATTCAGGTACATTTGCCACCTTTGATGAAGTCGTGGTTGGGTTCCCGAAATTGTAGAGCAGTGGATATAGAATTCTGTTTAGTGGCGTCTTCTCCCTGTTTATTGAGCAGGGCCCCCGACACGCTTTTGAAAGTGGGGGGGCCAAGACTATGCCTAAAGAGTTCGCTCACGAAGCTGAGGAGGGTGAGGGGGCGGTTCCCCCCTTGGGAAAAATTTTCATCCTGTTCCAACCCCCCCCCCTCCTAGAGAGTGAGATAAACAATAGAATTTCATATAAAAAGCTTATTTTGCTTGTATTTCAGCCTATTCCGCCCCCCTGGAAAGGAATTATTCCGCCTTCCGCCCCCCTTGCCACGGCGACCCAGCTTCGTGAGCGAAAGAGTTACGTTCCAAGAAAAGGGGTTTGAGGGGATTTGCGATCCTCTCCGCAGGAACTGGTAAAACTTGG
>JAAAKL020009150.1:0-15318 GCA_010016065.2 Carybdea cf. marsupialis auct. non (Linnaeus, 1758)
TTGTCAATGTAAGTGCTACTTGCATGATACACTACTCTTTTAGGGGTTGTTTTGATATTCGTTGAAGTACACATAACATAAGAATAAGGAAACTAGTTTTGTCAGACTAACTAAGATTAGAGGTTGATTGTCAATGTAAGTGCTACTTGCATGATACACTACTCTTTTAGGGGTTGTTTTGATATTCGTTGAAGTACACATAACGCACACTAGTTCTAAATCCTTGCTTAGATGTCATAACTTATAAATTTCACGCGGCAGCGTTAGTGATATGGCTCATTATCTCTGAGGTCCGAGATATTACACACTCTCCTCTGTTGCAATCTCTTATTCACTGACACTCTTAATTTTCTCCCATGCCCTTTTCCAAGGATTTTTTGCTTATCAAAACATCTGCTGGAATTTAGATAACGATTGAAAGCAGGTGCAGAGCCAAAAGCGAATTTGAAGGTTTCCAAACAAGGCCTAATCCAATCTATTTTGCATTGTGAATATATTGTCTTAATTATAAAATTGGCTAAGCTGGAAATTGTAGGCTACTCCACCCTCGATTAAAGAGTTTTATACTTGTTAGTTTCACACCGTCGAAATAAATGAAATTTTGATACCTTATACTACATCCCCCCATCGAAGTTTGCAATATGGAATGGTGGTCGTACCTCAACCTTTTCATCCGCAAACCCGACCCTAGGTCTTTCTACATTGACTGATCTTTAAATCATGTAAGCACCCTTGATAGCACTCCAATTCATAACTTAATAATGATTTATCGTTTCAAGTGATAAATTAATTGAAGAGATAAAGTTTTGTCTTTCTTAAACGTTACTCTTGGTTTTGTTTTCTTTTACTCTACCTTTCTTTTACTCTATCTTTCTTCTCCTCTACCTTTTTTCTCTTCTACCTTTCTTCTCCTCTACCTTTCTTTTTTTCTACTCTACCGTTCCTTTACTCTACTCTAGCTTTCTGCTACTCTACTCTAGCTTTCTCCTACTCTATTCTATCTTTCCTCTACTTTTCTCTACCTTTCTTCTACTCTAGCTTTCTCCTACTCTATTCTATCTTTCCTCTTCTTTTCTCTACCTTTCTTCTACTCTACCTTTCTTCTCCTCTACCTTTCTTTTCCTCTACTCTACCGTTCCTTTACTCTACTCTACCTTTCTCCTACTCTATTCTATCTTCTTTTACTTTACTCTACCTTTCTTTCTCTTTAACTATCTTCTACTCTACTCCACTTTTCTTCTACTCGATTCTACTCTACTCTACTCTACTCTACTCTACTCTACTCTATTTAAAATTAGCCGTCTGTTGTTGATCTTTATTGGCTTACATCAGGAGATCAAGTGCCAGCCAGAGTATTCATACGAGGAAGCAACCCAACTAGTTTGAAATCGTGAAGAGGAATAAGTGTACCTGGAATACAAAGTTTGAAAATGATATTATCGCTGTCTTTTGAAGTAGTAGGAAAACAATAATTACGATTTCTTAATAAATAATTGATTGATCCACGTAATCATGACTGAATTTCTATTGAGTTTCCAGGGTCTATCAATTGTAGCGCAAGTCTTTGATGAACTTGTCGAGTTGTTGCGGTGATACTAGCCTCAGGTAGTTTCCATGTCAACATAGATGTAAATACGCTATGATCACCATACCCTCAATTCAATCGAAACAAAGATTTAAAGGTTCCAATATCGTTGATATGACGACCGCTTTCAATATACTATCCTATATTATATACAGAAATCAAAAACGTCGAATAAAACAGCGTAAAAATTCTTTCTTGGGTATTTTTCTCGCCCTAGGTTCTCGCCATGCTGTTAACAATAAGAAGAAGTCACTCAGAATACTTCATTATTCCTGTAATGTCTTAGTACCCGTTGGGAGGATAATGACTTCTCAAATGTTTCGTGAAGCGTGGATTTGCTGTTGTTCTACCACGTTCAATTTATCATATTGCGGACACATTTGTCCACAAAATTGCTGAACACTATCACATGATACAAATATACTTGACTGTCTAGAGAAATTTCAGCCAAGAACAGAAAACATGTCAACTGATACTTCTGTGTCTTAATTATTCTTGCTTTTCCCCCAATATCTTCCACCGCTGTCACTACCCTATAAAATCCTATGCTGTAAGACCTGTGTTCTCCTGAATTTCTACACGATGTTATTTTAGACTTGACGTGCTGGGTCAAGACAGTTACCTATAAGTAGTCCAAAAGTTACGGAGACGCTATTTTAACAATTGATGTCTACAAAAAATCTCTTTGACTCTAAATAGATAAGTAGCATTGTAGCCATGCATTTGCTTTACTAAATACACTGAATTCTTGATAATAATATCTGGGAAGATGGAACAGTCCATTATTTTGAAGGAGCTACAAATATCTATGGACACCATGAGTCAAATCTTGTCTAGGCCCATTGTATGGGGCCACACGGAACTTTTAACAAAGCATAGAGCACTTTTAAGACTTGATGCCCTTTTCTGACGTGCATAATGGTCCTTCAAGGATCGAACCCTGACCCCTTTTGAGTTGAAGACAAAGGAATTATCCACTAGGCCACTGCAGCTCAATACTTGGTCCATATTAGACAGTCCATGTGGTTGACGACTCGTGTTAAATTAGTTACGACCGAGTAGCCTTCACTTTGGGATGACATTTTGTTGGAGAACTTTGCACATTCTTTTACGTTGATTTGTTAATTGATTTTTTAAACGACCCTTTTACATACCCTAAAAAACTTTGGAAATTTGCTTATTTGTCGAAATGTGAAAAAGTTGCTTATCGGTCGAAATGTGGAAAATTGGATTTCTTTAATAGACGACGGATGGCGGATGATTCCCAAGTAGATTGAAAGCAGTACTTGTAGAAGGATTAACTTACAAAGTTTTTTATAGCCATATACATTAAATCTATATAACCTTTAAGTAAATTTGGTGGCTATATGTTTCCTTAAATTAGAAAAGTTGGATAAATATTTAAACGATATTAATATATTGTTGCCGAAGACATCATTGCCATCTTTAATATCAGGCAGTATCATTGCGTATTGAATGATAAAAATCAATTCTTGCATTGCGATACTTCTTCAATGTTCCCCCTCTGGCCCTCAGCTTTTTAAACTCTGAGTATGCCATGGCATAGAGGGACCACAGATCGCTGGATAAAAGATGTTTGCTTTTTTATCGTCAACTTTCGGATGCAGCTTTGCTCAGATACAGAACAGCAATTGACACAATCAATATTGTTTTCAAACATATCTGAGTCTATAACGGACCTTAAATGCCTGCTTTGAATACAGAAATGTGTAAAAAACTCCTACAAAGGATGACCTTCCGACATTGGGCAAAGAAGCAGGTCTATAAAAGATTTACAGAATGAAACATTTATCGGACGGTGTACGAGTCGCTGGTACGATGGCAGTCAATGATGGAGTCATTATTAGTTCTAGTGTTAATAAGGTGTGGAGTGTGCCAGCAGTATGAGTGGACAGTGGCACATTATGCCACAGTCCAAAGTAATGAAAAGGGCCCGAGATCTTTTCTTATCAAAATTAGAAAAGGACTTGGAATTGGAAAAAGAGAGGGAAATAAAGCAATACGTTACCTATACGTTGAAGGTTAATTATATTTCTTAGAGTCATTATCTAGTCTTGTTCCTTAGAGACCTTACATCTTTAAGGACGACCTTGCCTAACTGGTGGAAAGTGCTAAAAATCTGTTGTGAAATCATACTTAGGTCAGAAGAGTTCCAAACATTGGTAAAATCCTTACCTCTATATTTACAAGGTTAACATCGCATGCCACTTTTTGTTCTCGGCTGTTTGAAAAAGGACGAATGTCAGAAGTTATGTTTTAGGTTTCTGTCAAGACTTCCTTTTCTTTGAGCGGACACAATGGCTTCGATGACAAAATGATTGAGATTGAGTGTACATGGCATAATTTTCAACAAGGAATTTAAAATTAGGGATTTCTGAGATAGGAAAGGGAAGACTTAACCCTAAACTTCCAAAATTGAAAATATAAAACGTCCGTAAAACATAAAAGATCAAAGATATTGGTCTGCATTGCCGTGCTAATTAGAAAAGTACTTCATTTATTATTATAAAGATGATAATTAGAAAACAAACGTATTTCTGGCAAGGATTGAAGTACAAAATATTCCACTCGATGATAAAATAGGCATATCAACCATTACTTAACCATGATAGTCGTACAGTACAGTTTTTTAGTGATAAAAGTATACAAAAATCTAAATTATCTCTTGAACAATACATTTTTACTATTTTTTGCAATTATTATGCACAGTGTCATAAATAAGATTCAAATGAGCTATTGTGATCTTTTGACATCGTCGTTCATTCCTCAAAGCTACATTTCGATCCCTGTTTAGATCATTTACTATTGCCTCTTTAGCTCTATAACAATTTTCAGAACAACTTCATTAATATACACTCTTAGTAACCTCTTCAAGACCAATGTGACAGACATCCATTAGTTACGTCAATGTTTGCAGAATGTTAATAAATGTATAGGAAGAACATTCTGTAATCGAACAGTTCCCTTTTGATGCAACAAAACAACAAAAGCAAGTAAAATGCAAGAGCAAAGATATGCCCTCATAAACGAGCGGATGTATATCTTTGAATAGATATTAGAGAAATAGAAAAGTATGCCACCAACAGGATTGGAACTCGTGACCCATATATTCTTGGCGTGAATATATGAACTATATCCCTTGTCTCCACAATTGGCACTCAATACTCTACCTGAGGACATCAACATCCTTCCCAAAGCAATTTGGGGACCATCCTCTCTGCGACAGATGATTTGACCATAGAAGGACTGCCATCCTGGCCATCGTGCTGTCCACAGTCAGTTGAGAGCTGCAAAGTTTGAATCACGTAGGTGACATATCTTTTTATTTCCTTTCAGACTTATCATTTCAAACCCTTTCTTTGCAAAACACTTTGGATCTATCTTTGTAATTTTTATCATTAACTTTATGCTCTGCACAGGCCATTTCATAAGCCATCACTGAGATTCACTGACTTTTACGGATTTTGTAGGTTTTTCTGCAGAGGGGTCACTTAAGGACAATGGTGAAGGTAATTCAAATGATGGGGTTACAAGAAATCAATTCAAGAGCCGCCACTGTTATCTTTGCAAGACATTTAAAGACCACCTTTGCTATAAAAAGTATCTGTTTTAAGTTGAAAGAACAATCCAAAATCGGGCTGAGTGAGATGCCGTCTGTGCAGTTTGGATAAACTTGGCCTTGTAAAAGACGGCAAGGCCATAATATAATTAATTCAAGTTATTATTTAAGTGCTGAAAACGAAGTTGTTTGCAAATAAAAAGATGTAACCTAACCATCCAATAGTATGTAAGTAATATTTGATGCCTGAAAGATCGGCAAGATTGAAGAAGACGCTGTAACAAGCGAGTCTTATATTTCTCTTGTCTTAAAATGTTACAACATCTACATTTATGTGCTAAATATTCTCTTGTTGGTGTCGAGGCCTTTTTTCAGCTATATATCATACATTATAGCAAAGAGAACGAGGTTGTTGAGGTCAAGTGAGCACGCACATTTGCAGAAAATGTCTTCAATGCAACAGATTACAAATAGGAGGTCGTCCTGCATTTCCGATAGGCCATGCTAATGAACCAAAAAATAAACGTGAGTATAAAGGGTCAAGGAAATATTTAACGTTACTGTGGGAAACTATGACGGAGAAGGGAGATCAGGAACTGGTAAGAGCATATATTATGAACCAAGTGCAAGGATTGATCCCGAAAGAAATTAGTAGGCTATACAGGGACTATGGTCTTGTCGTGGTGTAAAATGCAGTAAAGAAGACAGCAGGCAAGATGAAATGCAATTCTCTAGAAATTTTAATAAACCAGGAGTCTTAACAAGTCTTAATCAACTCAGACTCACAATGGACCAAAGCACCGGAAAATTACCCTGACCAAGGAAAATTATCAAATTTCCTGTAGATTTTGAAATAAGATCATAAGGAAATTAAATTAAATAGTTGATCGTAAACAAGAATTAGAGGTTATAAGAAAGAATAAATTCTAACTGCAGCCTGAAGCCTTAACTGTGTCTTGTAAAAACCCATATGGTGACCTCGCTTAACAAATGGTCAGAGATACTGGGGCCCGTTCACGTCAGTTTTGCAAGATATAGTTGGAGGATTTTCTTGATATCTATAGGAATTTGCAATTTAGGACTCTTTACCTGAAGTCAACTAACATGTCCATTTTGCTTTAGTATCTACTAGCAAAGCACTACTTTCTCATGCATTTAGTAATGTCCTCCATTGAATTTATTGCGATTTCTGTCTAGGTCAAGTCCTTATCCATCCATTACAACCTCGCTTTCAAGCTGAGGTGCAAAAAGACCGCAACCAAGAAACTACTAGGTTAGCCACGCGATTATGCGCGCACTTCTAGTACCTGGCCCAAATGTACAAACCTATATGATCTGTTTGGGAGCCTCTCGCTCATTAAGTCCGTGAGGTATCAAAACAATAAGTTTATCCTGCCAAAATGTTTCCCTTTTCCGGACTGATGCTTTTGTTTCTGCCGCGTCAATTAGAAAAAACTGCCAGCCTTTCATGCCATTATGGCCCTTGTTCAAAAAGTGTTTGAGTAAACCACTCTGGCAGACCAGCCTATGTTCCACGACGAATTGTTTGAAAAGTGGCAAAACTGCGACTTATAGTTGTTAAAACGTTATCTATAGGGTGTAGTAGTACTGCCTATGTATTGAATTCCGCACACTTTGTATTGCAGAACTTATACTACCCCTTGAGAATCACAAGTGAGACGGACACATCTAATTTTGTAAGTACAGTTTTGTTGCCTATCCGTGAAGGTATCCGTTTCACAGACATAATTGCAAACATCGCAGTTACGCCTCTTCCTACAAGGAGCACATCAAGATCCGAATTATGAACCAACTTGGCGTGCACTAATTTATCCTTCAGGGACTTTGCTCGTCTTTTTTTGTGACTATTAGAGCAGCGGAAAAAACACACTTATGTTCTTCGTCACATTCAAGGATGTTGAAATTGCCCAAAACGATCTAATGAGCATGTGCACTAAGTTCTGGAAAGTAGGAAAGAGCCAGCATATACTTGCCATTGCGGACAGTATGTTGCGGGTTCCCACGCTACATCAGCCATATTTCCAACTCTATAAACCGTTTTTTGAATAATCCTTCCTTAGAACCTTGATACCTCCATTTCAAGGTTTAAGCCGAAGTCATATTTTAATCCTGTAAACTTCGATGCTGCTATTGAACTTTACATTTCTAAGATAGAGAACAAATTGTTGTCCATTTCAGCCAATTGATACATATATATATATATATATATATATATATACATATAAAATGGCACTGATGACCCTAATAGCGAAGCAAAGAAATAAGTTGCTGGAGGTGATGAGAATTCGAGATCGACTTCCCGGATTGTTGACTTTATTTTCTGCACTATTTAGTGCAGTGGTAGAGTTTTCGTTTTCGGCGTGGGAGATCCAAGGTTCGATCCCCGCCAGTGTCGTAAGCACTTCATGTTTATTAACTTCTCCTCTATTTAGTTTATGACTGCTTATGTGTCTGCCTCAGAATTCATATATATATTTAAAATAGATGTAGAAGTACGCCTCATTGACAAAACTGACCCCAAATTATCCAAGCGCAGGGAAGAATTTTGGAAACATAAACTAGTAACAATAGTACCATCAGTTTTAAACGTATTAGTTGACCGTTGAATACATTTTCCCATTTAATTAACGTGATTAAATGAATGCTACGTATTTAGTTTTCAGTTTATTATAAGTAGGATCATTTGTAAAGAGGAATTAGTGATGAAGATTACTTCGAAACGTAGAGAGGTTTGTTTCCTATGGCTATCACCTACAAATATACAAACAAACGGAACAGAGAGTACCTTCTGGTTATCATATGAATATATATATATATTCATATAAATACCATACATATTATATCTATATGAATATAAATACCATATATTTATTATACTATATATATTTATATGCACTGTACACCAATAAGGAGTGGAAATAGGAAGGAAGTTGTTGCAGAAACTTCATAAAGCCATAGTCGGAAGAAACTCGTTGGGCGAGAAACTTGAGGCACTATAGCAATTTGTTTTTCCGTTATAACCCTAGCTTATTTGCATGGATTAAACTGAGCCTTCATTATATTAGTTTTGTTACCTTTAAGTCTAGCTTCTTGCAGCATTTTGAACGCTATTTCTTTGCAATGAGCAATTTGTATTGTCCTTTTAATACCTTGATAAGAAATTTCTTCATTTGCTTCTTTTTCGAGATTTACAGACAGATAATCTCTTCAAACTTATGGCAAAGAGGTGTAAGACGATCCGATGACGTTGTAGCCAACTTAAGACTTCAATTTTGTCTTTTCTTACAATGCGAGTGACGTAAATGAATAACGATAGTTGGCAGAAGACATTTTAGAGTAACCTAGGTCTCTCATATCTTAGGATAAAATAAAGGGAGTTGTTACGTGAGATAATAATGCAGATGGCAACTATAACTAACAGAAGAAAAAACCATTTTGATACTTTACTTTCATCTTTTAAAAAATGATCAAAACGATTAGATTTAAAGTATTTAAGAGTTACCGGAAGTTCTTCTGGACTTCTTGATGACGATCTTTTTTTTTAAAAGTGGGAAACTGTGCTCAGGCTATTTTTTTCAATTAACCTTGAATGTACTATAGCCACATTGATTATTTCTTTCCTTTTCCATTTATTCCTCAATTCCTGTTTGCTACATACTTCACTTCTTTCCAGGTTTTAACTAACTTAACGTAAACTGAAGAAAAGTAGATAATGTAGTTTTTAAGATTACAAAACACTTGCTTTTTTCAACGGATTATCGGATGTTAATCTGGTAGCATACTCACAAAAAACTTGGTGAACTTGAGCATTGTACTGCTAGCTACCTTATCTGCGTTGTACAGTTTTCAAATTACTTGGGCTACCTCCTGCTGTAAAATGAGATGATGTGGGCTTGAAGTAATTGATTTAAGCAAGATTACGAGGTGTAATTTCTACGAACCTGTCAAAAGCTCGTCTGGGTTTGGATAAGGACTCGTCGATTAAGCGGACTTTAATCGAGAATTGATAATGCAAACTCATACCTACTAAAAAAACAGAATAAGGAAATGCCTTATCATTACTATGGTGGGTGGTAGCAAACTCCACAGCAGGATTTGAAAGCACTGTAGTGAAGTAGTCTGAAACCTACGTTCTTCTTGGTCATTCATTACTTTCTATAAAGCATGTTGTCAGATTGTTCTCGTTAGTTGTGTCTAAAGTATGACTGAATAGAAGTATAGAGATATTACTTGTGCGTTCTCACTTCGAACCCTACAAGTATCTACTCTGAAATCTTTCTTGCTTAGTCAAAGGTATGCTATTCTGTACAACCGCACTCAACTCTTTCTTTATTTTTGCTAAGTACGGCTATAACTAAGGAACCTAATATTCGTTCTCACTGTAAACAAAGTTATCTAACAGTTTGTTGAAGGTACAGAATAATAAAACTGTACGAAATAAAGAATTCATTTTGCACTTAAAAGCTTTTTTCGTCTGACACTCCTCAGAGTACAATTCGTCAGAAAATAACCAAAAAGGGAACCAACGACATTCTGATAGACTACCTTGTAAAACACGGTTGGGTAAATAATTTCGTTGATTCCATTTTCGGTTATTTTCGGACGAATTGTACTCCGAGAAGTGTCAGACGAAAAAAGCTTTTAAGTACAAAATGAATTCGCTATTTCGCGCAGTTATCTAATAATAGTACCCCCCACGAGTAGTTTCATTCCATTTACTAGATAGTTGAAAAGAGACGGTCTGAAATAATTTATAGGGAATGTAAAAGGTTTGTTAAGGTAACTTATCACGGTGGTGGTCGTAGCATATATTTCATCTGCGCCAGTAGCTTCCATAGGTGACATAAATATTATAGAACAATTTGGAATATTAAAAGTTAAACATTTTACAAAATAATCGTGGAAGTTTTAAGCATTACTACCTTTACATGCTGCACTAAAGCAAAGTTAAAATACCTTTCTCGTGTCAGAATCAATGCGGTGGGAAAGTGATGACGTATAAAATCAAAAGTTTTGGAAATAGTAAGATTTGACTCCATGACTCTAAAGGCAACCCTAAAATAGTCTGTTTTGAAAAATACTAGACCTGTCGTGTACATAGCGTTTAAACTAAAGGCGTTTGTATTACTAAAATCTGTGGTCAAAACTCTGTTGATATTCCTTGGTTCCTTACGTTACGAACCAGAATCAAATAGGAAGGTTTTTTTAAAACTTTGAAATTTGATATCTTCATTTTGAGAAAGGGCATCACTCTCACATTTGGCCATTGGCATTCTCACTAATAGGACAACATGAAAATTGAGTATTTTTTCCGTAACTCAAAATTTGTCAAAATAGTGACGTCACATTTCCCTCCGCATTGCTGAATAGCATGACAGTAGACTCCTCTCAATACTATCTTAGATGATAAAATAGACCTTTAAAAACGTATCAACGTAAGAATAACTAAGAAGTGATAGTCTAGCCCAGCTTTATTTGGAGGACATTAACACCAAGGGGTGGGGCCCTCCATTTGTTTGCTGAAATGCTTTAAATTCCAGATATGTTACTAGTTAAATCCTAAATTTCTCATTCATCCATTTACAAACTTACAAATGAAGATACGTATATCATACTGTCAATTAGAATTTGCGGAATCTGAATATGATCATCAGTACTAGTAGATGGTAGATGTTTGTCATGACGTGAGACGTAACCTTTTTCTGAGCCACATTTTGAGAGATATTTCTCCCATCTTCCGGAAATTGGACTCTGGAAAGTTTCGCTGAATTTATGATGTAAAATTGCCGACCGCCGAGGACTTTAGATTAGAACCTGTTGAAGAGGTGGCGCCATGCTTATTTTGTATGATATTGTTGGGAACCATATGTGTGGGAGGTTGCAAGATATAATGTTGATATGGTTACAGTTGTGTAGGGAAGGAACGTTTTCTTTGATTTTCCTGGTTATTGTGTTGATTTCTCTATCAAAAATCTCTCTATTTCCCTAGTCGATGATCTGATCATTTTTACAAGAGTGTTCAGTGATCTTGTGACTTTTTACTCTCCCCTTTTTGATTGCTTTCTCTTGTTCTTTTTGCCTCTGACCTAAAGAACGTTTGGATTCACCAATGTATATTGCTGGACGGTCATTGCATCTTAATTTGTATACAATGCTGTTGGCTTCTTCTGAAGGCACATGGTTCCTGGCCATTGGTAGTGTCTTGCGCAAGGTGGACGCAGTAGAGGAGGAACATCGGATATTGTACTGCTGTAGAATTCTTTTGATGTTTCTACGTGTGCTTTTGATGCAAGGAAGATGTATGTGCTTGAGAGGTTATGTATCGTATTGTTGGCCTCGTTATTTTTTTCTTCTTAAGGCTACGACTTCAACTCACAACATGATAAACATCTATCATCTATGGCATCAACTGATCCGAAAAGTGTTAGTTGACTAAGAGTCAGTAGTTATAAGCAATTGATAATTTTCAACGATGCTACATACTGGCATTGTTAATTTGAAAGTAAGCACGATGTATTGCAGAGAATATAGATTTAAAATAACCTGCAAAAGAAGATCTGAACCAAAACCTCAGGAACTGGTCAGGAGAGTGGGTCTGTGGCCCCACACAATTTTGACGCTTCCCTTCATTTACAGGTATTTGCTTTATTTTGCTTATTCTAGATCCAAAGTGGCTACACCACTTTAAAGACCTCTCCAGATAGTTAGAAAGTCTCACAATTTGATATTATTCTTTTGGTCAAAAAAGCATACATGAAGCTGAGGGAACATGAGTAAATATTTGGTAGCTTTTGTAGAAACATACCAACAACGATTGATGCTTTAAACTTCATAAATTACATTCCCTAACTGTGTTACCTGACTTCCAATCTACCTATTTGATGGATGGACAACAACAAAAATTTACAAAAGAGATAATAACCTACACTGATGTATGCATGTCTGATGTTAGTTTTCCATCACGATGCAAATCCTTACGTAAAGCTCTTAGCTCTAAGAAATGTCGAACCTCTTGTTTATTCATATAGGTGGAGTGTATAGTTGCATCTATGGTCTATGTCATTTAAAGTAAACATTAAAAGTTGGGTGTGACTTCGACTTTGTACCTCTTTTATTCTAAAATACTGAATTACAACCCTTGAATTGATTATGCATGATAACTCTTCGTCACCCAGAAAAAAATCAAGGTGCTAGACTTTTAGACCTTAAATTCTAGACTTGAAAATATGGAAGTTCCTCTAACCCCCGTTTGAGAATAGTGTTACGTTTTACAAAGAGCATTTTAGAGAGTTGAGCGGGGAGGTCTGGAAAACAAGTAATACCAGGATTAGACACCCCTTTCATGTGTCAGGTGTCTTGGGTGATTTGTTTTATTTTTACCGAAATTAGGTAAAAACTTAGCTTCTCTTTGTCCATGATTGTTGGCTTTTTTTCGTACTGCTAATCCAAACAAGTGCAAAAGTTTACAGCTCACAGATAAGTATCAAAGTCGCTTCCATTAAATTCATTCTGTCATTTTTAGCACTAGAGTTTAATGGTTGCTGGTTGAAACCAAGTATTTACAATTATTTAGTCCTTGGTCTAGCAACATGATCCCATTTTCACATATTCTATTAATACTTACCAAACCTTTTGATTCTTTTGTATCTTTATGTTGCATCGTGTTTTGTTATACTTATAAATCATCCATAATGATCACAACTTCCCTTAAACTTGGTAACTCTAACTATTTCTAAATGTATGTCAAATCTTCTCCAGCAGACAACAAGATAAGGCCGGTGCGACCTAAATCAATTTAAAGTAAAACGATGAGCCGCTATTGTCATAATTTACTATAGCCTATGTGTCTGATACATACCAGTAAGCAAATAGATATTTGATCATACATTTTTCTAGTAGGAAACGAACACCGTGCACAAGCTTGCTTTTTTAACCTAAATACAGAAAAGTGCAGTCCCAGGAAAGTGATTTTACTGAAGGACGTTTCCCATTGTAATGATTACAAGTATCCGACTCCTATCTTTCAATCTCATGTTTTACTTTTTCCAGTTTGTCGTTATGAAAGAAGTTCTCTATATTCAATGAAGCAATACGCAATCCTCTCTTTGTTTGGCAACGATCATCATGACGACAGGCGGTTACTTTTCAGTGTAACTCTACAAAAAGGACGCTTTGAACCACTTTATCTACGCTACCTTAAATATACCTTAGTTCTGTCATTGCTAAATGCCTTTGACGTATACAAGCTCTAAGGTATCCTATGATCTTCTGCCAAATGTTTTTCCACAGACATCTTCTACCGCATGATTCTCTCGCTGATAATTTCCCCCTTGCCATTTTACCTGATCAAAGCTGACATCTGACGAACAGCTTTCCTTAGTTGGTAAGTTTGCTAAGTTATTATTTACCCTTCTTCCCTGGGAATCCAACATCTTACAGCCAAAGTCTACAGTTGCTTTAGAGGCAGAGGGCCTAGATTGACATGTAATAGATTTGATGAATCATCTAGGAAACAAGGAAACATTTATATATCATTTTTTAAAAGATGTTGCTCTTAACAAGTCTTGAATGCCACTGACATGTTGAGAGCTTCAAAAAGGAAAGCATATAAAAGACCGGTTAATTAAGTGAAAGATTGAGCTAACACAAACCTGTTACTATGAACCTTGAGCCGACTAAGTTTATAGTTATAAGGGAAGCACGAGGAAGAATGAGAATACCAGAGAGTGGCAGTACAAGGAGAGAAACTCGCGGCATAAGTGAAAGTCCTCCACTTAGGTACCTCGACAGCAAAAATGATGCAAGCAGAAAACTTTCCCTGCTTCTCCTGTTCCTTGGGCAGTTCATAAGCATCTCTAGTTGAAACCAATTATATTCTATGACGCATTGTGTACAATAGTTGAATGTGCATTGTTAAACATGCAGGCCTGTGACCAACTCTTGAAAACCTACAAGGGTATCGCTAGGGTAATACATACCCCAGCTTGAGAACAGCTGTCCTTTATCAGCGTAGCCGACTTTTACTTTATTTCACTTCCCCAATCCATGCTTCTAGTATACCAGTCGTTTTTAAGAGCCGAAAATTAGCTGCTGTAACGCGGCTTAAAACTTAGTAACAAGTTGATTTGAGCTTGAGAAAAACTCAACTCATTTGCTCTTGCTATTTGATAATTTAACGAAACAACTCTAGAACGGAGATCTAACCAATCTAAGAAATATTGTCTAGTAAGAAATTTAAATAGTTGAATTCTCTTTCTTCCCTTAAAAGAAGCAAAATTGAAATACATATTCTGCGATGGGAATCAAACTTTCTGACCTCTTATATACTTTGTAGCAATATCAGGCGTTTCCTTTACTAAAAGTAATTACCTAATACTTCTTATATTTAAGTAAAGATTTCTCGTTATGTTCAGTTATAGTTTTCTGAAACAACGTTTTGTGTGAAGAATCGAATGTTCCATATGCAATTATCATTTTTGATGTGCACGAAGCTATTAAAAATAATGCCGGAAGCTAATAACTGCTGTGCCGTACCACCAAGAGAGAACGAGTTCAGGTCAAATCCACAATAGAAAGGATTGTTTGTAAGGTCTAATAAATAATGCATTTCTTGTGCAGCTGAAGTCTTGAAATACATAAGAATAGCATTAAACCTAGCTGGAAAAATAGGAAGCAATAGATTACCATTATATGAATTTTTACCTTTTCATGGACAGCTTGACTTCCAACTTTCACTTTAGAAAATCTTTCTTTGTCATACTATAGCAACAGATAACAAAATCGAGCAATAAAGTGTTGTACATTTCATACTTGGACATTTCTAATCGACAGGCGTTCTAAGTCATACTAGTGTTCCATCACTGCAGTAAATCATGATCATTTTTGTCACGTTTCACATTTCATCTACAATTGTACATACATAATGTATCCGAAAGAATATATAAATAAATATATCTATATATATATATGTTTATATATTTGTGTGTTTATATGATGCATTTTTTAACTGCAACGTTGTCATCATCATCGTTTAACGTCCCTTTTCTATGAAAGCATGGGTTGGATTATAATTCATACTAGTGTTCCATCATTTCAATAAATCATGGCCATTCTCGCCCTTACCACTTTATCT